>CAEGAG010287109.1:0-152500 GCA_903067065.1 Brachyrhaphis terrabensis
CGGGACAAAGTACAAATGCAGCTCTTAGACATTTATAAAACCGAACTAAACCAACAACAGTATTACTTACATTCAATGAAGTAATAAACGAAGTCTGCCTTGAGAGCCGCACCACTCAATACTCAGATCCATGAACGAGATGTAGCAAATATGAACGTGAAGCCACCCAGTGGCTGAAATAAATTACTACATTTAAAACACTTTAGTAAAGTGGTCCATATATAAGGCGCACCGGATTATAAGGCCCACTGGCTTTTGAGAAGATTGAAGGCCTTTAGGTGCGCCTTATAGTGCGGAAAATACTAGTTCTTTAAGAAATGCTTTCCTATTGATGTTATCAATAAGAAAACAAAGTGATTTAATGTCACTTTAACAATATAAATCCAACTTTTTTGTCATTAAGCAAAAGATATCAAGATAATTTTGTTTTCTAGTTGAGGAAAAGTTGGGAACGTTTTGTCTTTGGACCTCCATGTTTTCCTCAGAGGAAATGTTTCTTCTTTGGACATCTTCCATTAAAGTTAAACTTGTTCAGTTTCTTTTCAATAGTACAAACCTAAATTTGTACATCTTAGGGTTTTTGGGGATTGTTTTAGCATCTTGTGGTCTACTGTTATAGTGAACTTCTTTGGACAGTCAAACCTCTGCATTTTAGCTAACGTTTCTAAGTCCTCCACTTCTTTTAGACTATTTCTATACCATAAAACAGTTCATTTAATGTTCTTTAGAAACTCTTTAAATCCCTAACTACACTCATAAGCCAACATTAGACAGCTTTTTGAATCTCACCACTTTCAGTTTAAGAGTGAGGAGCACCGCTCGATGTTTCTGGTTTTTAAAGGGGCAAATCTCCTTCAAAATGCTGAGTAATGATCCTTTAATCAAGCACACCTGCTGTGATACACCTGTGTGTGTGATTGCAGTCATTTTAGGACAGAGTAAACATGGATTGTTCTAATTTATGACCTGACAGAAATTGCTTCTAGCAAAAAAAACATTTTTATATACTTTTTATTCATGTCATAAATATATGTCCAGTCTGCCATAGAGTGTCCTAATTTACTCACATGACTGTATGTGTATGCGTATTTACACATTTTTAATTAGAAAGGTGATAGATGTCTTTTATTGGACAGAATCTGGTTGTTGTTCAGGCTTTGGAGGTTTGAATTATTACCTGCTGGAGAAAAATATTCAACATGGAACCATTCATTCTGTCCATCATTGCTTCTGTTTAGAAACCAGTAGCTCTTCCCAAGACTAGACAAAATATGAGCAGTGATGAAGAGGAAGAAGAAGAAGAAGAAGAGGAAGAAGAAGAAGATTATGACAAAGAAGAGGAAGATGAGGAGGAAGAGGATGAAAATAAGAAGTTCAAAATGAAAAAAATGACATCTGAAGAGCAAAAGCTAGAAAAGATCAGAGCTGTGCCGACTAAACCATCAGGAGTAAAAACAGAAGAGAGGAAAGTTGAATCTAAAGGGAGGAGAGCCAAGGAGAAGGTACATGGAGGCCAGTGGTTGTTTGGGTCCTGGATCCTCTCATCTAGTAACTCTAGTCGATAGCAGAACTGTAGCACTGGACGTGTGTGGACTGTGGTGTGTTGTTAGTAGCCGATTGTGATTTGTTGTTAGTGTTTAGGTTGTGTGTTGTGCAGTAACAGATGCAGTGTGTGGTCTGTTGTAGGTGAGGCATGAGACATTTTCACCTATGACAACCTCTGTGTTTAGAGAAATGTTTCAACGTTATCATATTTGTTTTAATTGAAACTGAAAGCAACAATTCTCTAATTATTTCAAAATGACATTCATGTTAATTCAATTGTTTATAACATTTCATGCATTGTCGTGTCTGTCTATGGCCCAAAACACACAACTGGACTTTTCACTCTGCGACTAGACTTTTTCGGCAGCATAAACAGAAACCAGTAAACTCAAAGCTGCTCAAACACGATCTCTGTTTTACTCTTCCACTTTTTTTCACATCCTACTACTCAAAAAAAGTACACTACTGTTTTAGCAAGTGAAATATTTTTGCTTGTATTTTCCCAACAAGCAGATACGTTTTCACTTCGTAAAGTTGGAGAAGCTGTAGCTGGAAATCGTGAGAGTGTTCTGGGATCAGCTCGGATGAGACGCGCAGCAACTGCAACATTTGTAAACCTACTGTCCTTTAAAGGCTTATAATCTAGAATATATTATTTGCATTTGATAGTTATTTTTCATTTGAA
Organism: Brachyrhaphis terrabensis; assembly: GCA_903067065.1. Lineage (NCBI taxonomy): Eukaryota > Metazoa > Chordata > Actinopteri > Cyprinodontiformes > Poeciliidae > Brachyrhaphis > Brachyrhaphis terrabensis. The sequence goes on from CAEGAG010287109.1 coordinate 2,231, forward strand.
GAAATTTAAAGTTAATCACCCATTTATAGTGTATAATATTTTACAGTAGATTTTAGGTTTTAAAATCTGATACAGCAGAAAAATATTGATATTTCAAAACAAGTGTCGCTGGTTATCATTAACCCATCGCAATCAAATATGCTTTGAAATGTTTTTGTATACATGAATATTTTAGCTAAAGTTTCTATTAAATAAAAAAACAGTATCTATTGTCTTTCAGCAGGTTTTAGTCAAAGGATATTTTTGTCCTCAGAGGTCAACAGCTGAGGATTTTTAAGATCAGAACATTTGGCTGCAATCCTTTTCCTTTTGCAGATTGCCGTCTTACATGTTGCGTAATAAGCATCACACAGAAGCATTAACACAAATATCCTCTCTTGGGATTAGCAGTGTCACACAAGATTAGCCGTTTTTAAGATGCACAATTGAATGTTTAGGAACTAAGAAGAGTCTTTAGTCTGGTAGCCACATTTCATCTCAGAGTTTCTCTGTCTGTCAGCACATAGTGAGCTTCTATTCTCCTTTTACCCCTGTGCTGCTTGAACGTCCTGAGGGCTTTATACAGAAATAGCCCCACCCACCAAGACCCCCACCCACCACCACCTCAGTTCTGTTTTTACCCCAGTTTCTAACAGACTGCCAGACTCTCTTTATTCATTAATGTCTGCCTGTCTCCCTCCTGCAGACCCTTTCAGTTAGTCAACCTAATTAAGGCTCTAAAATTGTATTTCTGTCTTGGCTGCAAATGTAGAGTCTTACTGGAATATTTATGTGTCATCCTGACTTGGAACTTGTTTGTTCTCCATTTAACCTGTGAGTAAAATCCAGCTCCCAGCAGCTGAGCAGCTCTACCATGATGGCCTCAGAATATTATTCCGCCTTTTCTCTCTACCTTTATCCATGCTGTGTTCACGTCATCCTCCTTTTCTCCTCAGCTACAGGCTCCCAGCGTGAAAGGCTTTGATTTTGCCAAACTCCATCTTGGCCAGCAGAGTAAAGATGATGTCATGGTGATCCAGGAGCCCGCCCTGCCAGGCTCTGGCTCTGCTCCTCTCGCTCAGTCCATTAAAGATGGCCTCAGTCCATCTGAGAACGGCGAGGTCCCCACGCCCAAATCCAAAACCTCCGCCTCCTCCACCAAGGCGTCCCGCGGCGGCCGGAGGCGAGAAAGGTCAGTGCTACTGCAGGGAAACTGAGTCTGACTGCAGACAAACGTTTTCTTGAGCTGCAGATTCAGGTTTTAATTACACAAGGACCATAACAAATAAACAAAGAAAAATATTCTGCAGGTTAATTAATACAATTATCAGTTTTGAATCTAGTAAGTCTAGGAGATTTTTTTAATGAAATTACAAGAATGAAGTCGTATTAGCATCACAATAACACCTTAATATTATTCTAATAAACTTTTATAGTATTACCAGAAGAAAGTCATAAAAATATTGAGGAAAAAAAAGTTGTTTTAATAAGAGCAAAGCTGTGATAGTTATCAAGATCTAAGGTGACTTGATCGTCCAGTCCGTGGTTCTTTCTTCTAAATGCTCAATCGTTTGATCAATCATTTTTTTAATCCATCTACTGATAATGATTTGATGCGGATGTAGTAAGCGAGTAAATATTTCTATACCAAAGTTTAACTTTGCAAAATGAGAAACATTCCTTATTTTATATTTTCTGGTGTATTTAATGGAAGAGTCCTCCTCATAGTAATATATTATTGTCATAATTTTATCACTTTATTCTGATAATATTATGACTTTATTCTCATATCATTGTGAGTTTTTTCTTGTATTATTACGACTTTATTCTTATGAGGTTTGTCTTACAAGCCTATATTTATAATATGCATTTATTCTCAAATTATTACAACTTTATTCTCATATTATACCACCAGACTTTCTTCTGGTGGCATTAAAACTTTAGTCTCGGAATATTATTACTTTATTCTTTTATTATTTTCACTGTAGGGTTGTTGAACGTTTCCTTGTTTTTATGCAACTTTATTCTCATGTTATTACGACTGTTGTATGACTTTATCTTTCTATTATTACAATTTTAATAATTTTATGACTTTATTCTGGTAATATTGTGGCTTTATTCTTTGATTATTTCCACTTTATTGTTGTATGACTGTTTTCCTGTTTTACTCCATTTTGACTTGTTGGAGGTCCTAGCTCATACCTTCCTGGAAGACCTTGTTTTTTGATCATGCATGGCGCTACAGCACATTGGTGTGGCTTGTATTATTCATGTAAGTGTGTGTGTGTGTGTGTGTTTTCTGGGCAGGATCTCCCCATCAGACGGTGACTCAGTGGTGAGTGACCACTCCAGTGAACGGGAACCCACTGAGGAGAACCCGAGAGCCCACACCACGCCCAGCGACAGCAAGCAGACCCGTAAGGCCCCCATCAATGTTTTAAATGGCATGTGGCCATGGCAACGCTTCTCCAAACATGGAGGAGGAACAAGCTGGGGAGGGGCATGGACGGGAAAATGAGCTGAGATAAGCAGATGAAGAAAGAGCAGTTAAAGCTGGAGGGACTGATTGACAAGAGGGCCAGACTGAGGGCAGAGGAGACGGCGAAGAACGCAGAAAAACTGAAGAGAGCAGCAGAAAAACCAGGAAAGATGTTGGATGTTTATGTTTGTGGTGTAAAAGGGTTCAGAGCAGGAATGGGGAGGGGAAACCCAAAGTGGCTGGATTTACTTTATCTGACAGCTTGTTGATTGAATCAAGCTTGCTTTGTCAGGCAGGGTGTGTGTTTGGGAGCCAGACTTCGTCACACACACACTGCAGGCTGAGTCATTCACACAGGCAGTAACAATACTCGCTGTGTTGTTACTGCTAAGAACGAGCTCCACTGTGTTTATAATTAGAAGGTGTGTGAAGCTCATGTGCGACATCTTTGTTTTTGTTCCATCAGTCTGTAATCAGGGTGTTTCCTGCTCCTCTGAACAACTGCTTTGGTTTTTAAAAGAATTAGAGACGAAGAAAATCTTTATCAATCCTCCACCAATCAATCAATTATCTTTAGGGGCAATTATTGCCTTGCATAACGCTGTAACATAGAGGCATAAGACTTCAGGTTTTTTAAGATCATTAAGAAACATTGAATCTGAAAAATGAATAATTTTTTAAAATCTATTTATCAAATGAGGCTTTTTTCTCTTTTCTTCTATGTGTCACACCTGACTTTAGGTTTTTATCAAAGTGATCTTTAACTTTGTTTTTCTTGATTTGTTTGATCTCATTAAGACTCTTTCTCTTTTTCATCATGATTTACAGGCAAGAATAGAATTGGTAAGATTTTCTGTTTTCCCCATGGAGCTCAGGCTTGACCTGCAGCAGCTGTCTGTGTGTGTTGCCTGTTTGTTTCTTTAGTTGTTTTTGTGCTCTGTTCGTTCTCACCATCCATCACTGTCTGCTGAGCTGTCAGTCACTGCGCAGATACAATAGACCTCACCAGAAAAAGGCTAACGCTGTTGTCTGAAGGAAAGTTTAGCTTTTGCAGATGGAGCTCCATGCTGTTCATGGCAAAATTCCCTCTGCATTTTATTTTATTTAGAAAATAATGCTTTAAATATAGTTTGGTCAATTTAATAGAAAGCTCACATCTGTGTTTGAAGCTTCTGTTCCCTAATTTAAATCAATATTTGTAGATTAGCAATAGCAGTTAGCATTCCTGTGCTCTACAGGGTCATATTTCCCCTCCTTTCTTTCTGCAGGGCCACCACCTATGAATGGTGCTGGAAATGAGCAGCTGTCGTCAGCCTCCATCTTTGAACATGTCGACCGGATGTCTCGCGCCACAGATGTGAGCCGCCGACTTCCCAACAAAGTCCAGCTCATCGCCATGCAGCCAATGCCTGTCCCACCACTGCACAGCCCACCCGTCAACAGCAAACCGTCTGATACCAACCAAATGAACAAGGAGGTGAAATTCATTTTGATGAATTTCACCTGTCCACCTGTCTAAAACCCTACCTACCTACTTATGTTGCTAGCCATCTACCTACTTACCAACCAACCAACCAAATTTCCTATGTACCTGTCTTCCTTCCTACCAACTTAACCCACCAATCAACTAACCTTCCTACTTACTCACCCACCTAGCTACCTTTATACCTTGTCAGATCCCTAACTACAAATGCATGGGACACTTTTCAGATTTTTATAATGAATGTTGATAACCATGAATCATTTTCCATTTTGTGCTCATTTGTTTTGTTTTTTCTCATAAAATCCCAATAAGATCGATTAGAAATGTCTTTATGGTTCTAAACTTCAGATCCAGGCAGCGTTGAGGCACAAGTCAGAGATTGAACATCATCGTAACAAGATTCGTCTGCGCGCCAAGAGGAAAGGTCATTATGATTTCCCTGCAATGGACGACATGATCGGCAGCCTCGGCGACGCAAAGGAGCAGGATCGCATCTACCAGAAGGCACAGACTCAAATCGATAAGATTCTGGATCCAGATAATCCCGTTCCCGCCGTCTTTATGGATTCCAAGAAAAGGTTTGAGCTGATGTCTTTGATCAGTGATTGTGTCTGAAATCATTGTCTGATCCAGCTGGAGCAAGATGACTCTACGTCATGTGGACTCTTGTCTGTTGGCTCCCCAGCGGTCGTGGGCGGCGCTCTCCAAAGCAGAGATTGAAGGATCAGCTTAATGGAGACCTGATAGAAGCAGATAAAGACCATCTCATCACTGAAGACAGCGACGCTGTTTATAGGAAGTGCCCTGGGGTCAACAACGTGGCCTACGTGGTGAGAAATAACCATAATTAACATCTGCTAAAGCTTTCTATTGACGCTCAAACACATACATGTTAATGTCTGGTGTTTTGATTCCAGTCGGACCCGGACCAAGGCCCCGGTTCCCCTCAGAGGAGCCCCTCCCCCACCGATGATGTCTTCCTCGGCCCAGCTTCCTCCCCTCCGGGCCACGCCCCGCCCCCGCCCCCCTACTTGCCCCCGCAGCCCTCCATTGAAGAGGCGCGGCAGCAGATGCACTCGCTGCTGGACGACGCCTTCGCTCTGGTGTCGCCCACGTCTCAAAGCAGCACGGCGGGCATCACTCTGCCCGGGGTCAACAGCAACCACCAGGGCTGCAGCCCTCCAGGCCGGGGCCCCAGGGCCTGGGGCCCCTCCTACCAGCCTCCTTTTCCTGGTGTAAGTAGTCAGATGTTAATCAAAGTTTTAATCTTGCTTCTATTCATGTTGCATTATTTGACCAACTTTTAATGATTATTGATATTTATGAATCTAAGCTTATCCTAAGTCTAGTGTTGGGACCTAATTGTTAATTGCAGGATTTGTACTTAAATAATCTCAGTTAATTCCAATTTAATTGAAAATCAGCAACAAAATATGCAATATTTTCAATTCAAAAAGCCTTTTTGCTGCTAAATTATTGAATTAACAGACATATGAGCTGAACCACAAAGATGTTTCTTCTATTTAATCTGTTATTTTGGTTCTTCAACTATCAGATTGGTGCAAATAGTATTCTATCCATTTAGCTTTCCTCTGTTTATCGGGAACTCCTGATCATTCATGGATCAGCACTTTGACATTAGCGTTAGCATCTATGCTGCTGCTACATGTTTAGCATTGAGATGCTATTTTAGGCTTGAATAGCTTCACTGTTAAGCTAACTAGTTTTATCACAATTTGAACATAACAATAGTCTTTTCCAGCGTCCAATCAGATTGTTTTTTGTAGCAACAATTAACGTGAATCAACCAGACTAGACAAAACAGGATTCAGTCGGATGTTGTAATAAACAGAAAGTAGATGTAGCAAACTAGCATGAACCTCACGAGAATGGAGAGTCCTCTCTTACATGCTGAAGGTTTGGACATGGAAATTTTTCAGAGTATTGTGTCTCTGATACAAACCCACCACTGGATTAGAGCGTTCATTGCAAATGTGTTTCCATCTCCCCTTAAGCTTTTTCTGAAAAAGCCAAAAACTACCTGAAGCAGGTTTAAAAACTTTTTAATGAAATTCAGGAAGTTATTTTGAATTTTGCCATTTCCATCAGGCTTTTCTAATGTGATACGTCAATCCACATAAAAAACGTTGATGGAGAGACGGCTAAAGCCAAGTCCAGACTTGGATTCAAGGTCTGAGTCTGGACCTTGAATCGTCATAGCTTGTGTAATGATGCTATATTTTGATATAAAAGTTTTCACTGTCTATTCAGACCCTTATTTAAAAGTGCAACCAACCAAACCCTAGCAGGCATGTCCTCTCCCTTTCATGTCCTTTCATTCACAACATGAAGCCTGCAGCTTCAGCTTAAGTCGTTTCCTCTTTGCCAACTAATTAGTTAAGTATTCCTCCATCTGTTGATCCCAGAGAGCGCTGCGTGTGCGGCCCTATCAGCCATATAAGTTCACTCTTTAAGACCTGCAGCATTACAGTCTTTAAATGCTTCATCTGGATTTTGCCTCTCAAGGAAGGGAAAGTAAAGGAACCGCCTGAAACATTCTGTGAAATTATGCTGTATAAAAACAAGTGTCTTCATTAATTACTGCTGTAAGCTAAAATCTATGTTGGTGGTGCTTTATTTTATTTTATGGATGGAACTGCTGAGAGACAAAGAAGTTATGCATAGTGTAGATATCCTGCTTTCAGATCATATTTAGGCTTAAAGAGCGAGGCCAGAATGAGATAAAAGCTTTCATTGCCAACTAGAGTTACATGAGTAGGAGGCATTTAGAGAAGACGAGGCATGTGTAAGTGGCTGCTGGAAACTGAGCTGCTAATAAATCCCTCAAAATGAGTATTAGACATCAACTAAATGTAACTATCGCACAAAAATAGTCTGATTTAATCAAAAAACTGTTTTCAAAAGATGATTTCCTTTAAAAGAGTAAAACCATATTTCCTTTAGTGCAGAAAAGTAATAATGTTGTTAAATAGACTGTGACTAACTACATTTACTAATTTAGTTCAGTTTCTCTAACCAGAATAGTGGATGAATTAGATCCCGTTTGTCAGTGTGAAGAACATTCATAGGTTACAGAAAAAGTTTCATCGTGTTCAGTCGATTATTGAAATAATTGTCAACTACTTTAGTAATCGATTAATTGCTAACTGGAGTTTACAGACTCACAAAAGGTAATTTACTGAAAGAACATTGGCCTCAGAGCAGTTATTATCCCAAAAATGCACAATAAAAATATACATTTTGCATTTAAGATAAAAAAAAAAAAAAAACTTTTCTCTGTAAATATGTTTTATCCAGAACACCCCAAGTGTCAGGTTTAGCTTCACCTGGTTCAAATTCTGTAATAAAGTCCCTGGTGCCATCCAGTTATTAATTTCTAAATGAAAAAATAAACATTATTCAACCGATTAGTTCTACACTGTCAATAGAAAGGGCTGAGCTTTTCACATGTTGATGTTAGTGTTGGCTGCAGATGCATCCTTTGCTCAGTTGTTCACTAAAGGAACACGATGTTATTACATTTTAGGCAACAAAAGTCTAGAAGAGTTTGGAGAGCTAATTTCACCAGAGGCACAACATGATCATCCCCATTCTGCTTCACAATAAGCTTTACTTTGTGTTGATCTCTCGCATAAAACTCCAGTAAGATCCACTATAGTTTGTGGTTTTAACATGATAAACCGGAAGTGTGAGCATCTTTTTGAGTTGCTCTTATGTTTCTGATTGTTCTGGATGGTTGGTAAGATGAGATTTTTCTGATGCGTTCCTAAATCTTTTGCAGCAGCTGAACTGCATGAACAAACAGGTTCACACCTGGCAACCGATTAGACTGACTGAACAACGAGTCAAAAAAAGTCACTTTCTGGTTTGGTTTGCAGAATCCAAAAGTAGTAAAGAAAATCTTCAACAAAGTATTTTGGAAATGACATTTAGATCTGGTTTCACTGCCTTACTTGAATTTTCTATAGCCTTATAGGCAACACAGAGCATTTTCAAGTAATTTAAATCTACCTGAGATGTTTGTTTACTCTCAGTTAACGTGTTTTCTTGTTTGTCTGTTCTAGAGATTCACTGAGCTGGGTGTCTCCTCTCCTGCAATCCAAGGTCTGACCCCAAGGTGAGCAGTTCACCTATAAATCAATAAGTTTAATTTAATCTGTATTTTATGACACCAAAATGATGTCTGGTTGGATAGTTCCAGTGGAATCTCCTCTCTGCGACACCAGTTTGAATGTTTCCCTTTGGTGTATCTACAGAGCTGGCCCCTCATGAATAATAAAAAAAGCACCATCTTTAATTTATGAGTTTAATGGATCAGATCTAACCAGAGATCATCAGAATACACAAACATCTGTTTGTAACTTTGGAAAATTTTACGCGTATTTCATGGTAAAGGGGGCCTTGTTTAGTTTCTCCCAGTTCATAACTTCTTTCACATGAAGTAAATTCTCACCTTGGCTGCAGTAAATGTGTGATTATTGGTGTGACTGAAGGATTTTCGGTGCTTCAGGCAGGGCCTTGGCTCCAGCTACCTGCCACCAGGAGAAGCAGCGGGCCTCAGCGAGTCTCTCCAGCCGGACAGCTTGTTCTCCAGCAGGGGGCTTTACGCCAAGGAGCTGCCCTCGTCTGCCAGGCCACGCCCGGTGGGGGGGACCACAGGTACGGGAGGGGGCAGGTCTGAAAACGACACATTTACATGCCTGCTGTCATAAATTACTGATGCTGTTCTACAGTTTCAACCTTTTAAAGTTTCAATTTACATTTTAGAAAATAAACAAAGCAGAACTGATACTTAAAAATATAAATTTCACAGTTTCTGGAGAAAATACGTTTGAGGACAAGTTACAATTGTTCATTATCATTATCCATCTCCTTTGGTGGAAATATTAGTTGTACATTCTCTTTAAAATGAAGTGTTTTTTTAAACATGGTGTAAGATCTGTGATGCTGTGGGCCTGTTTCCCTTCCAGAGGCTCTGGGGATGTTGCTAGAGGTAATTATTAAATTATTGAACATTTCCAATAAAACTCAGCTGACCTCCGGGAACCAAAAATGTTCTTCTGTTTCTGTCTCGCTCTGCAGCGCCTGAATCCTGAGGAGAAGAGAGCACCAGAGAATAAAATGATTCAAATTAAATGACAGAATTTTTCAGTGTGAGATTTTACAGCAATAAATCAAGATTTTATTTTTATGCATTTTACACATGGTTGCCAAGGGCGACAGTTAGTGTGGCTGTTTTACTGAGCAGTAAGAGTTAATCGCTACTTTAGTTGAATCATTTCAATAATTTTGGGTTAAGCATGCTGGACTAACATCTGGATAATCTCCTTCTGTTTTACTAATTTTACCGATTTCATAAATCCATCATTAATGCAGTCAGACTTCCCGTAAAGCTGTCCAACTGGACGAGCGTCGTCTCAGCGCTAAATTATTCAAGAGCTGACTTTATTCCTGCATCGCCACGGGATTTAAATAAAACAAATGTCTTTTGGCTCTCGGCGACCTGAATGAAGCGCTCGGCTGACTGGCCGCTCTCTGGACTCTGTGGATGGCATGGAGCTGAGCTGGAGGCAGCTCTGCACACCGAGTGTCGGGTGAACTAACTCTGCTGCGCTGTGTGTGTCTCCAGGCGCCCAGCTCCATCACCTCACACAGGTGGGTCTGTCCAGCCGCATGAACGGCTACCCAGCAGGCATCAGGGCGGCTCCCGGCCAGAACGGAGGCCTGGGCTGGAACCTCTACCACACCGACAACTTCTCCAGGCTGGAAGTTGAAAAAGAGGCAGTGAGTCATTTTTTTGTACTTCCTTTGTAGACTTAGAAATGTTTTAGCTTCAAATCGATAAAGAAATATGGGCTCAATGAAAAATTTGTCTAATATAAGAATATTATATTATAAGAATATAACCCTGCTTAAGGGTTATATTCTTATACTTACTTGTATTCAGATTTACTAAAAACATGGTTTTTAATCAAACTTGTTTAGTTGGAAGTATAACTTAACAGTTTTCTTTTGTAAACTATTTGATGTGTAAATATTTTCCGGTTGCCTTCAGTTTCTGTGCTTCTGTGACTTCTTGACCTTCTGTGACCTCCAGATGCACAGGAGTGGAAGTGGGGATCCCACGGCGCCCCCTGTCCACCTGGACACATCAGCGGCGGCGGCGGCGTACCTGTCGTCCCCCCCGCCCCTGGCATCGTCGCCCCCCACCCACTCCTCCGCCTCGCTGATCAAGGCCATCAGAGAGGAGTTGCTGCGTCTCTCCCAGAAGCAGGCGGCCGTGTCCAGCTACCACAGCTGAAGCTCTGGACGCCTGATGATGCTTCCCATGGAAGCTCCTGTAGCTCCACAGCAGAGGAACTGTCCTGCTAAACTGAAGCGGTGGTTCACCTAATCCTCAGACTCATTACAGGGAAAAAAAACAACAGATGAACTGAGAGGAAGGGTTGTAAAATGGGACACGTGTTTCTGTCTCAGGCTGGGATAAATCCTGCCGCTTCCACTGTAGAACCATCATTTCACTGTATTACTTCAGACTCAGTATTCTGTCATGTTTGTATTTTACAATCTCACCTTCACAAACAGAAACACCCCATTTATGGAAGCGTTTAACTGCCAGAGCCTAGAAATAAATCAAGAGCAAAACCTTATTATAACGAGATGAGTTTTATATCTCATTTATAACAAGAATGTTTCTTGTTAAAACAAAAGACCTTCTTGTTATAAGCAGAGACTTATAACAAGAAATGCTCTCCTCTGGCAGACTGACTTCTTAAAGAGGCATAAATGGCACCACTTTGATTCTCCCTCTCATCCTGTTTCTTCTTAATGACATCTAAAAAGCCCAAGAAGTGTTTCTGTTTTACTGCTCTGACCGTTCTTACTTCAAAGAGAAGATATTTTGGTTTTACTGTGATATAAATCGCCATAAGTTGTTTTTTAAATCTTATTTAAATGAGATACTTTATTTCCAGCTTCTGGTAGTTAAAAGCTTCCGTTCTCCATAGTGTCCACTCATCACAACTATGAAGAACTACGTCAGTAGTTAAACCGTTTTCAATGACGACGAAACGTCAGTGGCATCAAGTCTAGCTCTTTTCTAATCCAACATGGTCAGAATTATGCATACAGGCTCAGACATCCACTACATTCTGTGATTTATTAACTAACAAAAGTATTTTAAAGTCTATTCTTTGATGATTTTTTTAGGCAGACCTGTGAAGACGCTTTTGCAGTAAAGATAAACGCATGGATGAGTTTCTGTAGATTTTTAGTTCTGTAATCCTGAAAATATTCTTCAGGTGTTAGAAGACTGACTTTGTAACTGTCTTTATCTGATTCTGAATGTTCATGTCTGTGTACAGGACTAGACCCAGATTTTGGTCTTCCTTCTTCTTTATTCAATCCACTTTGCACCACTGAGAACAAACAGATCCTCAGCATGATGCGCCCACCGACAGTGATTACTCTTCTTTAGGGTTAAGAGCCTGTAGAAGCATTTTTCTTCTCTCCAAAAATGTTCTCTGGAAGATTTCTGGGAGGTGCATCTGGGTGTCAAATACACAGCAATGTGGAATCATGACCTCTGACCTTAACTGAGGCAGTCAGAGCTTTAGATTATGTCAAGATGTTTCTGTGGCTTTTTTTCACTCAACAGGTGACATTATAATGTGAGATCTGTTTATTTGAAGGTCTGAACCATGTAAGTCCGTCACATTTTTCAGCCTGTACTCATAATTTTGACCCCCAATTTGATTCTGATTATTGTTTTTAAAACACAACAGGATGAATGTTCCGCCAGTCCTTAAAGGAAATAGAAAGTTCCAAATATGCGGTTAAAACCCAGACAGTTAATAATATTTATGCCCATAATGAGTGGATGTAAACTCTACGACTCCAACCATCAGCAGCTCATTTTTGTATTTCTGCCATGATTGAGCCTCACTTGCCTTGACACTGTGATGTAGACATCAAGCAAGCCTGTCAGTGTGGCTTCCATACATGATAATACTGAACATTTCTTCCTCGATTATTGCAGTAAAAACCATTTCTTTTCATTTTGATCGTGTTTTTTTCATGTTAAAGTTCCATACTGTTTATTTCTGTGTAATATCTAACCGACTGATACTTTAATGGCCTTGGAAGGAACCTCCAAACAGTTTTCTGGGCTGGTTTTATGTATACTTGACATATATATTACTGTATGTATTAAGTATTTGGCTGTAACTTGATGCACTGTTTGCAGACTACTCACTGCACCTCTGGTGTTTCAAAAAGAGCGAGTTTAAAAGTCGTGAGCTGTAAACTAGGACAGGCAACTTTTCTGTGTTTACTATATATTGGACCATCAACATTCTCACAGTATTTAAGATTTGCTCTGCCTCTTTGTACTGTACTGTACTTTTTTTTGTCTTTTTTGTTGTGCTTTATAAATTGCCTCATGTGATTACGTTTACTTTATTTGTTTTTTAAGTTGTTAAAAATCTTACAAGATTGCATTTTTCACAAGCAATGGCCTGACTTGTTCTATCCAGGGGGCTGAGGTAATTTATTGAAGTGAAATAAAAGATGGAAATGTGGATTTTGAAGGAGGAGTTGATCGTATGTTTGTGGATTTGAACCGCTGTGATGTTAGAGCGTGTCAGTCAGCATCTGTAAAAAACTGTTTCCACTGAAAAACGGTCCGGATGTGGAAGAAATTAAGTGGAAGCGTTTTATTGGAAAGTGCTTGAAAGGCAGGAACATTTCGTCGGTCATTGTGTTGCAGCTCCATGTGCGTGCGTCACAAACTCTGTCGCCACCTTCTGGTTTTGTTCTGTAACTACATTTCCTAAATTTTCATTATTTGATTTTTCTCTTTTTTGTTGTTTATCTGTTGGCTGGCCCAACTTTACATCTGATTCTTGTTGCATATTCACTGGTTAAATTTCCTTGGGTTTTGTGCATGCTGTAGTTTTTTTTTTTTGTTTTTTTTAAATCAAAACTTTAAAAAATGACTGTGTCTGGAGAATATTTACAAATTCAGAATTACATCACATCTGATCCTTCAATTCGCTATTTTAGATTCATTACACATTGGGGGAAAAAATCCATGTTTTTTTCTGTCATTTTAGATGATTATGGCTTGCAGCTGAAGAAAACTCCAAATTGAAACAAGATTTTTTTTTCATCATTAGAAGGATAGTTCATGCTTGACTACATGGTCGTAAGGAAGATAAGCCACATAAGTTCATTATTTCTGAACTTATGCCTCTAAGAATGACATTAGAAATTTGAGTGGAAGAAAAAAGTGCTAGAAAAAAGTTTCATAATCAAGTATGAAACTGATGCTGAAGCTGATGGACGACACTTTGTGTTAAGCCACTCTGAACCAGAGATGGCAGCAGATCTAGACTGGTATTTACCAGTTCAAAGTCTTTTTTTTTCCAAATGAAAGTAAAGTTAGGATTTAATTTTGTAATCCAGATTCTGGAGGAATCTGCTGGTTCTGGTCCATTGGGTTTTATCAAATCTAAAGTTAGAGCAGATGTCAACCAGGAAATTTTAGAGCTCTTCATGTTTCTGTCTGCTGACAAACTTTATGAAGATCCTGATTTTATTTTCCAGCAGGACTATAGTGCTAACCCACACTGTTAAATCTACCAATATCTGTTATAATCACCATGGTAACACAAGTAAGCTGACCTAACCTGAACCACGCAGAGACTCAATGAGTTGTTGACGCCACAGTCAAAAAATCCAGATAACCTGAACGCCACAAGTAACCCGGGGTTCCTGAACGCCTCAGCAGAACCAAAATCCCATAATGCAAAGCAGCTTATTTTGGGTATTCACGAGTCATTCACTATCATCAAACTTACGAAAATTAACCAGTTATGCCTCCACGTTTAATCAATGTTTATTATGAGTTTCACTTTTTAGTGAAATCAACTTTTTGGAGATATTTTGCTGAGAAGCACCTGTAAGGTAGGTTTGGTAGTTACCACAAACAGCCAACAGGTGGCAGCAGATTACAGGAAAATGGACTGCTGCTGTGGCTGTGTGCTGGCAGAGCGGCCTGCTGAAGGTTCTGTTTTCATAAAGCCTTAAAGTTAAATATTTAATTGTATGAATCAGTATTAGTAATAAAATATAATGACTACATGGCTGGGCATAAAATCTACAAATACTTACGGTGAAAACCACATTTTTGTTGTTATTGCCTGAAACAAGCTACTTTTTCTCTGCAAAATAAAACCTAAATTTAGAAAATCCGTAACTATTGTCTGCAAGATATGGGTCTGGTTTCAGGTTGAAAGTGGACTTCCTTCTTCACTTCTGTTTTATGCCATCACTGGACTTCAAGCAGCTAAAGGTCAGATCTGGTTACACTGACTCTCTGCAAGCCAGCCGGTATTAAACTGAACTGGTAGCGTTTATTTTATTCCTCTTACACAAAATCTGGATTTTCTTTTTATTTACTGAACCAAAAGATACTATAATAGCACCCTTAATTATCCCTTATTCCACACAAACTTCTAGTGGGTTCTTTTAGTTTCTTATGTTTACTCACATGTCTAAATTTCTATATGGTGTTTATTTGTGTTGTGATTGTCACAGCAAAATGTTTGAAAAGTGAGGAAAATTTGGCAAAAATAAAACAAAGTCAAATTTATCTTTATCGTTCTTTTGTAAATCTATGTATTTTATGAAATTTGGCAGCAGAAAATTCTACTTTATTATTTAGCAGCATTTTTAGTGGCGTCATATGTTTGAATATCTCTGTTTCAGAAATTTGATTCAAAAACTGAAACTCAGACATGGTTCATTACACACAGTTATACTGCAAATATTTAGTTATGTTAATTTAGATGAACATTAAGTCTTTTTGAAAATGGTTTTATTAAATCATAGCAATATTAAAGGGGTTTATAAATACAAACATGCATGTACTGTATAGTGTATTTATTCAGTTCTTGGGCTCCGTATGCATGAATTATTGCATCAGTGCAACAGGTTATAGTTCCTCCACTGCAAAATGTGCCGGCCAGTCAAGTGCATGATCATAAAAGCAGGTTATGGTACTTTTGTCAGTCTAAATTTTCTGTGGCATTTTTTTCTTCCACTCAATTTCCCATCCATATGCTAGGCTGCAAACATCTGGCTTCTTTAACAATGACATTTGTGGCTTATTGTGGCTATTTCTTAGACAATATTATACAATTTCTGCATTCAGATCATATTTGATTGGTTTCATGAAACATTAAAGTTTTCTTAGAAACAGAATTTTGGGTTTTTATTCACTCTAAGCCACAATCATCATCAACTCCAACTGTAACCAAACACATCGCCTCATTTTACAATCAGGCTGTAAAAAATGATGGATAAAAAGTCAATCTGCTGTCATCACTGTAGCATTTTATGAAGAAATATAATCTAATGAGCTTTAACATCTTTATTGGTTTTTGCTTTTTTAAACTGTTGCATAAATGCATCAGTCATGTATCACCTGAGCTGTTAGAAGCATCACAAATCATGACTAGAATAGTTTTTCATTGGACAACCGTTGGACAGACTGACTTCTTTATCAGGAGTTTGGTATTGATTATCGCCTGATTTTAAGACCATCACTGATATTAAAATGATAATTTCAAAGGTTAAGAATTGACTAAAGATTAACCAGAATTAGACTTGTTAGTTTTAAGTAAATTGTTTTATATTTCTTTTTTCATCCTTCATCAACTGTTATTTTTTTATATCTGACCCTATCAAATAAACAATATTACATTGGTATAGTACAGAAATAATAGAAATAAAAGCTTAAATGTGTCTGTGTAATGAATGTATGTTTGTCACTCTCCTGTTTCCTGCAGAGTTTTGTCCTTCTCTGTGGGGTCGCCACCCCCACTCCTCTTCCTGAGCCGTAATCCCGTCTGCATGTCGTCCAGCAGCAACAGGAGCACCCAGGAGTTAATCTGGATCATGATGGTAATTACCGCCTGGGTGTCCGGCCCGTAAACGGGTAGGGAGGAGTCAGAGCGGCGCCTCTACCCACTGACCTTGGAGAGAAGCGATGAGGGGAGGGAGGGAGGAGAGGAGAGGAGAGGAGCCGAAGGAGGCAGATCGCGGCGCTAGCTCCCTGACAGAGTCCTGTCTCTTTCTCTCTGTTTCTCCAGCTGCTCTCGCTTTCAGGGAGAAAGACAGGATCAACGGGACAGAAAACCTTTGACGGATGACAGGAGAGGATTTCTTTCTCTCCGCTGCGACCTCGACACAGATTGGAGAAGGAGCCGACCACCGCATTGCCATTCACAGTGAGTGGATGTGTGTTTCTGTGAGGTTACAATGAGAGGCACAGCGCAGGAATGTCTGGGATGAGTTTCTCAATCAGACGTTTGCTTTGGTAACCAGGCTCTCCTGGGGCTGACTGCACTTGATGCAGTCTGACTGCTGACGTCTTGGAGTTGTTTACATCACAGGTACTGTTCCTTTAACTAGACAGCCAGGAAAAAGGAGCATTTCTTTGACAGCCTATTGGTGGATGGATGCATTTGTTGCGGTGGTGTTGCTGGAGGAGGATGTGGTTCTCCTTGTTTACCACTGGAGCTTTTTGCTATTATGCAATTCTCTTGCATATCATCCAGGATGTGTTGAAGGCTGCAGGATTGGTTGGTTGGTTGGTTGCAACACACTGCAGCATCCAGGCATCTTCTGCAGTATGTAGCTTAGGAGCCAACTGGCACTGTTTCCACTGTTTAAAGCCCTTTTTGCTGTCAGTCACTGGGGATGTTTGCAGCTTGAAAAGAGATAAAGATATGCACTTTGAAGAGAATAAAATATATTAAGGGCAACATTTAGATGGGTAAAATAGAAAATAAGGGGAAGCTGCAGTTAAGAGTAATGTTTTCAGCCCTGATTTAAAGAAGCTAACAGTTTATACTTGTTTCAGGTTTTCACATAGTTTGTTCCACTACTGAGGAACACAGAAACTCCCAGTGTTGGGCACCACTAGCTAAGAAGTTAGTAGCGCTAACCCTAAAGCAGTAATTGTAGATATTAGGTAGCTAATGTGCTAATCTAACATGGTGTTTAGCAGACGCTAATGCTAAAGCGCTAGTGATTTGAAGAATTCTTAAAAGTCCATGACCAAAACTTCAACATAGATGTCAAACTTTATACAACTCTAAGTTTACAAAACAAGTAAAATAGCGCTTTAGAATTTATATGTATAAATTAAAGGGTAACTTAGTGCGATAAACGTTTTCAAAGTTAGCTAAACCACTAAAGAAATAAATTAGCTGCGCTGTTAGCTTATTGGTGTATTAGCAGAATTGCACCGCCACTGCAGATTCTTCTAGTTTGATTCTGGTTCTGGTGAGAAGTGATCTCTCATTTGTTGATCAGGACTCAGTCATCCTTTTAAGGTATTATTGTGATTTATATGTATAATTTGTTGTACTTGAATGTTAAATTTTAGGTCTTTAGGAGTTCATTACAACATTTATGTTAGTTTCTAGACTCAAGTTGAGTTCTTCTATTTGTGGGATCAAAACCAATGACTTCTGTTTTTTCCACTCTAAGTTTGAAGAAACTCTGATCTGTCTTCTGATGCGTATTATGGACAGATTTAGTCACTGACTCTAAGGGAGTATGGCTATGTTTCAATACTAAAATATAAAGTATTTATATTCTAAAAGATGTTTTAGGACTGATTCTGTCTGATTGTCTGATGCTGAATAAAAGTGGCCCGATAATACAGCCTTGAGGAACCCCACATGTAATCTTTGTCTTATTTGCGACAAAAAGCAGCTCTGAGAACACAGAAGGATTAGATATGTTAAGATGTTTGTCATTTACAGCTGTTTCTGTCATTTGGTTTGAAACCTCACTAGAAAGCTCTGAAAATATGATTTTTTAAATCAAATTGAGAAGATTTGTTGGTAAGCTACCATGTCAGTGATCTTTGCTGGGTTTTAAACTCCTTTCCAGCTGCTTCCAATTATCCAGGTTACCTTTGCTCTGTAATTGGGTCATTTTCTAGTTTCGCTGTGTCATACCGGCTGCAGGAAACACAGCAGTTTCAGGGATGCTTGGATGTTTCTCTCTTTGTGGGAGCAGAACGCAGCGTCTGCCTGACGCAGAGCCAGCCTAAATCAGCTGCTTCAGATGCACAGTGACACTGTGGCCGTCGGGTCAGGTAGCTCCGGCTCACACTCACCCGTCTCCTGTTTCCATCGGACCTCAAGGTCAAAGAAGCAGATCATCTGTTTCTCCTCCCTTCCCACCAGGCTCCACTGTAATCAGAGGACACAGAGTGATATTGTGTCCTGCGCTGTGCTGAGTAGGAGGTAACACTCGTGATGCATAAAGGGGGAGGTGAATAGCTGTCATTCATGACCAAGTGACCATTTGCTCAGCAGCTGCCCTCTGACTTCAGACACTGATCCTGCCTGTCAGCTGCTGCCATTCATCTCCAAACCGTTGCCCCCTCGCCCCGTTCCCAGAGGACAGGACATGATAAACATGTTTATTCTACCTTAAGAGCAGCATGGTTCAAAGTTCAAAGCAGAACTGCTGCTTCTTCACTTTGATTTTGATGAAAACTAGAAGGTTTTCAGGACGTTTATTTGTAGTGAGAAAATTTCCTGCTGTGCCACAGCTGATCTCTGCAAACAAACACTGGCTCTTTCTACAGGACTGTCCTGCAGATCATCTCCTGCTCATGCTTTAAGGGTTTGACAGCAACACAAATAACAATTCTAGGTGTACATCAACCGTTAAATCAACCCCAGGTTCTTTAGTTTTGGGAGATCGACTGATGCTTACTTGAGAAACTGATGTTATCTACTGAAGATAAGATCGGTAGATAAGCCAATGCCCCCGTTTGCTCTGCTGTGAGTGAGAGCTGACTGACAACCCGCCCACTTTGACATGCCTGTACCTGCGTGGGCAACAACAATCACCCCAGTGTTGCTAACTAATTGACTTTGTTGCTATATTTAGCAACTTTTCAGACAAAGAAAATCAGTGTCAGCCAATATTGAAAAACTGCAATCAATGAATCTCTAAGCCATGTTCATGTAGATCTCTTCTCATGTTTAAAAGTGACCTCCTACACAGAATTCACATTTTGTACATTTTTTGTACTTTTTGTATGTAATTTTGGTTTCCACTGCTTCCAAAAACAACCCAAACGCTTAAAAATAACCTAACAGCTTTTTTTTTTGTCAATAAGTTAATGTTTTTTTCTTTTACCATTTCAAAAATCTTCTGAATGTAACATCACAAATCAGCAGGCACAGCCCATCTCCTAGCAACTCCATCCCATTGCCTAGCAACCCAAGCTTAGTCCCAGCATATTTGGTCAGCTGGTTTTCCTGCTGTATGCACTGTACAATGGCTGCTGGAAAAAGACAAGTGTTTTGTTATTTATTCACCATCCAGAAACCACTTGCTGCAATCTTGTTGGATGTGTAGGAGGCTCCACGTCTGCTTTTCAAAGATGTACAGTTGAATAATTGTGCATCTCTGCGGCCATTTTCATGTCCGAGTGTAAACGATGCATTTGGGGGCGTGGCCAGCAGCAGCTTAATTGGATTTAAAGAAACAGAGGCCCTAAAACAGCTCAAATGATTCATAACTGAGCAGAAAACCTCATTATTAAGAATGATTTTGTGCAAAAAATGTAATGAACATGTTTTATACAGACTATAGACGTACGGTATCTTAACCTGTTGAAACATAATAGAGCGCCTTTAAACCACAAACTTCGACATATTTTATTGAGATTTTATATACAAGACCAGCGCAAACAAGTGCATAACTAAAATTTTAGAATAAGATGAACTTCTGTTCTCAAACTTTAGTGCATCTTAATTGGATTTGACAAGATGAACCAGCACAAACCAGCTCATTGTAATAAAGTAGAATAAATACAAATATGTTCTGTTTTGTTCATGTTGGATCAAATCCTGGACAGAACTTTCACTCCATGTTTGCTCGGCAGTGGAAGTTTTTCCTGCTGCAGCACACAGCGTTGTCCCTGCGATTCCTTCAAACAGCGTGAGGACACGCCATAAATCACAGAACATGCATCGGTATGCAGTGGCATCCATTAAACAGCCACAGGCTGGATTATAACTTCCTGAACACAGAAACGCAACCAGTAACTTTATTTAACCACTTTATTTAAAAATAACTCCCGTCTGTGACTGACTGATATAAAAATCAGGTTTTGCTGAGCATTTTGCTGCTGCTGTTTGCTTCCTGTTCCTACTGATGAGGGAGATGCAGTAGAGCTGACCTCATCAGCAGACATCAGCGCAATGAAAAAAGGTGCTGTGCTCGGCATCCAGCGAAGGACAAGTGGCTGAAAAGACGACCAGGGAAGCAAAGTTTCAAAAACACATGAAGGAAATAACGTCTTTACAGATCTGTTGAGTGATAGGAATGTAGCTCCACATTCAAAAATCTGTTGATTGCAGTACAGTCACTTTTGTAATTCAGCTGAACACTTTATTTTATTTACTAAAACCTGATTCTTTAGAATAAACAATGAGAAATTCAAGCAGTAAATGAGTTTTAGTACAAAATGATTGATTAGACCAACACAGATCTCCTCTGTTTGTTGTAATTGTTCAACCTGCTCAGAGGTTCACCAAATAAACCAGTCAATTCTGATTAATTAGTTACTTTTTCACCTTTTTTCTTTTATTTCTATTCTTAGACATGTTTTTAAGGGAGTTTTTGAAGAAGGGTTGAAGGACTCTTTAGAGTTTAAAAATAAGTAAAAGTAGGGGCACTAGGAATTATGAATACGTGACTTAAATTGCACAATAACTACAGGAATGTGTAATTAAAATATGCCAGGAATCATAATAAGGCATAGATAAAAAAAATCAAACAATTTAAAACATTTTGAAACACAAAAACCATCATATTTTTGTGGTGCCGTTTGTAAAGTTACATAGTCAAACATCAACAGTAACAATTTGTTTTTTTAGCTGTAATAAGTAATAAAAGTGGGGGTTTATTTTTCAGTCATATTTTCACCCATTTAATCATTGATTTATAAATGTCACAATTTTAAACTACGGTAAATATTTAATTAGCAATTTAAATATTAAGTTAGCAAGTTAAATAAGATAATATTTAATTTACAAACACAATTCTTAGCTTAGATTCTTTAAATATTAAGAAAGCTAAATACTTTACAATTTTTTTTGCTTCAAACTATATATGCAGTTAATAAGCTAAATATTTAGTTAGCAAGTTAAATAATCTAAATATTTAATTAGAATATGTGCTAACCAAATATTTAGATTATTTAGCTTGTTAACTTAATATTGGGCTTGAAGCTAAATAACATTTGGACAATTCATTGGGAAAATATCAAAAATGTAACTATTTACATCCACAGAGAATCTGCTGCTCTGCTGAGCTCAAAGCAGTTTGGCTGAAAAAAATGGGTTAAAATTTGACCCGATTAATGCATGAAGATACTTTCTCTATAAATGAGACATCCTGTAGCAGTCAGTACCAAAACAGTCTGCTAAGTAGTGAATATTTGTCGGTCATCCTGTTTGGTACTGGTTCCCTGTGCCGTTTAATGTTATTACTCAGATTCCATGGAGTAGTTTGTTGATTTCTCTGAATGTCTGGATTACTTCGGTTCACACTGACATCATCTGGGGTTTAAAACATTGACGTGTTTCCTCTGCTGTAACTTCCAAAGGATGGGTGGAAGTTGATTCACCCTTTCCCTCTGTTAGTCTGTCATGATGCTCTTCCGGCACTGGAGGAGTTGAGTCAGGAGCGCCGGATTGGCTCCTGATGACTGAGAACGGGTCTGAACGTAGACCAGGCTCTGAGGGGCACGCTGTAGGTGGGTCGATGTTTGATTGTGAGCGGACATATGGTCTCCATCTGACATCTGTATCAGGTTTCTAACCATGTCACGTCCACCGGTACAACCAGCAGAGCAGCTACACAAGCTAAAACCATTAGCAGTGTCAGTGGCTTCATGTAGAACCACATATGAGAGCAGTTATGCATGTCAGTAAAACCAAACTGAACAAGGACTTTTCTATTGAAGCAAAGCACACACTGCAAAAACAACAAACCTTTCCAGATATTTTTTTATGTCTTGTTTCTAGTGCAAATATCTAAGTACACTTAAAATATGCCAAAACTAACTTGCAACTATCTTTTCAGCAATATATGAGTCTGTTTCAAGTAAATAATTTCTTATTATTGATGAAAAAATACTCCTTCCAAACTTACTTATAACAGGAACATTTCCACGTTATAAGTGAAATAATCTGCCAATGGAATTTTTCATCAATATGAAGGAATTATTTACTTAAAACCAGCTCCTATATTTTGCTGATGAGTTACTTTTTAGTTAGTTTTGTCTTAATTCAAATGCACTAAGATATTTGCAATAGAAACAAGACAGAAATACCTGGTCAGGTTGTTTTTTTGCAGTGCATGTGTTGTGATTTGGGGAGCAGCCATGAATGTTGGTAGATCTCAGATGTGATGATTCTGTTCTCCAGTGAATCTGTGTTTTTGTTTTTCACACTAACTTGTTACAGATGTGGGCGACATTTGATTAGACAGATGCTAAACTGGAGCGAAGATGAAAAATGTGACTCTTTGGAGGAAAATTAAACACTGATAAAATAAACAATCTGTCCCAGCTGGTGGATGTTTTTCACTTCGTATTTTAAATTCATGACAGACTGAGCCGTTCAGCATCATTATACAGTTGGTAGATCTTGACAAAGAACTGTCTGTTGGCTTCGCGGCGGATTTCTGACCAGATCTGATGGGAAACTGATGATCTCTCAGGTTCCTGGAGCTGTGGTGACTGACTGTGTAGCTTCGGGGTCTAATGATTTATTTCTAATGCTAAAATGAAACCTCAAACAAATTCTTGTTATTTTGAAGTCATTTCTAACTGATTGTTGTGAACTTTGCTCATAAGTTAAGCAGTGATGGGTCCAGGTTGGACGGTATGTGTTTATCATTTCACACTGTCAAAACTTTACATCAATAATGGGCTATTTAATGGGTTCATTTTCCTATTCATCATGCTATCCATTCATTTATGAATGGCAATTTCCAACTAAATATTTAGTTTAAAAACTAAACTAAATATTTATTTTGAAGGTAAATATTTATTTAATAAATTAAATATTTAGCTCCAAACTAAATATTTACTTATCAAGCAAAATTTTTACCTTCAATCTAAATATTCTGTTAGTAAGATAAATATTTAGCTTCAAACTATTTAGTTTGAAGCTAAATATAGAGATTACAACTTGCTACATACTTATTTAAATATTACTAAATAAATATGTAACTTCAAGCTAGATATTTTGCCTGCTATTTAAAAAAATATTTAGTATTTAATTAACAATCTAAATATTTATTTTGACATTAAAGATGTATTTACCATAACTAAATATTTAAATATGTAGCTTTCAACTAAACATTTAGTTTGAAGCTACAGATTTATGTCAAAACCAATAAAATATGCAGCTTTTAAACTAAAAATATTTTGCTAACTAAATATTTAGTTCACTAATTAAATATTTAGTTTGAAACTTTAATGTTTATAAATGATTAAATAATATGGTGAAAATATGACTTATAAATGAACGCTCATGGTTTTCTGTTATGAAAGACGAAATAACCCAAATTAATTTTCGACTGTGTAACTTTACAAACGGCTCCAGCCACTCTAACTCATCACCATTTAAAGGATGACAGATAAATGAATGAGTTTGTGCATAAAGTAGTGAAGCAGAGAGCAAAGCGCTGCGACTCGCAGGGCGAAGAGGCGAAAACATGAGACGGCATCTCTGAAGTGCGAAGAGCTGAAGGAGCAAGTTGGACACAACAACACCAACCCAGGCCAGGGGGGATGGCAGGAGGTCAGATACGGAGGGCAGATCTTCATAAATAGATGCAACACACATTCAGACGTGACACATAAAGATGGAGCAGACACAAACAGGGTGGAGGTTTTCTGGGCTTCACCTGTTCCTCTGCTTCTGGAATCAGCTGTCACACAAACGGCATGGCAACCAGGAGAGACTCCAGTCTGGAACAATTATCCATAAGGAAAACCCCCCTTCAAACTGGGCCTGGACTTTGACTAGGCCCTCCTACCTCATTTCTCTGTTGTTTCAGGATGTTATACAATTATTTCAGGAAACTTAAATGACTACCAGTCAGTGTGACAAAATGAAGAGCGTTATTCTTATTTTTAATACGCACAGATACATTGGTCTTGTTTTAAGGTTAGAAATACAATTAAATCTTGAAAATAAAACTAACATTGTTTCAGTGTGTTATTCTAAAATTAAAATAATAGAGAAAAACATGAAAAATGCCATGAAGACAAGACAAACCTGAACAAAAATGATACAGCAAGACAAGCACACAAAGCAAAAACACAAAATCTTTCCAAGTATTTTTGGCCTAGTTTCTAGTCCAAATATATTAGTACACTTGAAATAAGACAAAATGAGCTGATAGGTAACTTTAAAACAAGATAAAGGAGTTTGTTTTTCTTAATAATTTCTGACTATTGATGGAAAAGTAGTTCCACCGACAGATTATTTCACCTACAGCAAGACATTTTCCCATGTTTTAAGTGAAACCATCTGCCAGTGGAACCACTACTTTACTTAAAACAGGCTCCAATATCTTGTACTGAGATATTTTCACCATAAACTAGACCAGAAATACTTGGTAAAATTTTTTAGTGTAGCAGCAGAGGAAGCTGAAGGTGAGTGAATGCCTGAGGGGACGGTCATGTCTCAGTTGTGCTGAGAGGATTTATAGAGAGTCGGGACTGAATGTGAGATCAGAGCGGTCGGGTCAAACACGGTGCGGGTTCCTGCTGGGCATTCGGAGCGACGCAGAGCCGGGCATCAGGAGAACGGGTCGGGACGAGGTTCATCCATCCTCATCATCCTCACCTGGAGCCTCTCTGGCTCTGTGGGAATCTTCCTTCCCCTGAAACGTTTTCTGCCTGGAGTCACCCTGAGAAAGTCAGAGGCTCTGGACTTGGTTCTGTTTGATTCATGCACTCGTGAGGTTTTTCCTCAGAAACATGAACTTCAGGCTAGATAACGTATCTGTCTGCAGAAAAAAAACTTCTCTCCTTTTTGTGTTTGTTAGTCCTGAAGGTACGACGAAGAGTCCGATTACCCCAGTGAAACCGGCTTGGCTCCACATCTGCTCCTGCTGCGTACAGCAGAAGATCGGATGTGATGTCACACCGTGTGGAGTTTACTGTTTCTATGGTTACCAGTGAAATGAAACCACTGGAAGGCCGATACGTGATTTACAGCTACCTGAGGGTGTGTTATGCACACACTCCTAGCTGGGTGTGCTAGGAGTGACGGCGGCTCAGGCTGAAATTCTTTCTGAGTTCATGTCTGCGTTCAGAGGCGGACGCTGTGATGATCGTCTGAGCGTTCGGTCCGGTAGTCTGGACAGACTGACTGAAAAGGTCCAGGATCTCATAACGTTAAAGGAGTTTAGCTTCTAAAATAACCTGCTTTAAGGTGGAATGACTGAAAAAGTAAAGTTTACTTAATACTGAAAATTAATCGGATTAAAAAACTGGCACAATCTGCACATTTTTCATTTAACCATTGAAGCCTTTTTATGCAAAATTAGAAAATACTAAAGGATGCAAATAAATAATTAATTCATCTAATTTTTAAAATAAAAGAAACTTTTTATTGCCTTTAGTGAATGTTTGATGTTTTTTTATTTAACTGGTTAGTAATTGGAGGCAAAAGGTGCTTAATATGATATTTTTTATAAGAAATTTGAACCAGGTGAATCTGAAACTACCATTTGAGGAGTTCTGGGAAGAACATATTTAAAGACGAGCTTAAATGTTTCATTTTGTCTTAAGTTCAAAATGAAAATATTTTTGTGCAGTTTGGCTCTGAGTATGTTGGTCTTTGTTCTCTAGTTAACAATTAATTGATAACTACATTATTAACAACAGTCAGAGTGGTAATTAAAACAAAACTACAAAATCGGATCTTAAATTTAGCATCTTAAGAAATAAAAAACCCATGTCTGGAAATATTTTCCCAGAACTTGTCAACTGGAATAGTTTAAATAAATTCTTAATAGTTTAAATGAATTTTCTTTATGTGATTAATCATCAGAATAACTGATTACTAAATCATTAGTTGAAGCCCTATCTGCCATACACTGTTGCTGAAAGGCTGCAGAATAATTTTACTAGTATCTTTGATTTTTTGTTTGCGGGAACGTATTGTTTGAATGGAACATCCAAGCATCACTGTGAAGAGATAAAGTTATAAAACCAGCTGTGTGGAATTGCAGAGATCTTGGGTTTTGGGCACAGGATGGGTAAATGACTTTAAACATCTTTTTTAAGAATGAAAAACAAAGAAAACATCAAGACAAAAGCAGCTTTGTTCTCCTGAAAGATAGAAAAAATATGATTTAAGTCTAGAAACCACAGTATCATATGTCATTTATTGACTTCATGCCTTGCTATGGTTGGTTCTCTTTGGTTTCCTCATATTTGTTTAGCGTGACTGAATCTGAACAGCAGACATTTCTCAGAGATGCAGCTTCACATGAAAGCGTGTAACATACAGGTCGGCCCACAGGGACGGGATCCTTGTTCTCCAAGCCATTGTGTTCTGGTCATTCATCACAAACCCGCTTTGTGCCGGGCGGAGAACTCGGGTCACAATATTTGAACAGCTGCTCACTGTATGGTGTGTCTGGTTGTGTTGGTCTGTTGACACTCGGAGCAGGAATCCGTTTGATCAGATGTGAGAATTTGGAGAGTGAACTGCTCAGCAGGCAGAAATGAAACATTTTACTAGTGCAGAAAATGATCAGTATATTGTGTTTTTATTGGTCATTGTGTACAGTAAAATAAGACAGAATATTTAACAAATTCTGTTTCCTGTTCTTAGCTGATAGGAGTGCTACCTGCCGTGGTTTCTGCTGCTGTAGTTCAGCTGCTTCAAGGTTCTGCGTGTTGCTCGTTCAGAGATGATGTTTTTTGTGTAGCTTGGTTGTAGCGAGTAGCTATTTGAGCTGATGCTGCTTGAGTGTCGTCTGGAGCCGCTCAGCCCATTTCCCTCTGCCATCAGCAGGACATTTATGTCCACACTGCTGTCACTCACTGGATCATTTCCTTTTCACACAATTCTCAATAAAACTGGGAAACTGGTGGCGAAAGTCCGTCACCAACTATCATGTCATGTTTAAAGTCACTTAAATTACATCTCCTCCTCCCTCTGACACTCAGGTTGGTTAAACCTGATGATGGTCGACAGGCACTAGAGGACCTAAACCCTTTCCTCTGAACAAAAAAGTGCCCTTTTCAAATCTTTTTTTAAAATTTTTTTGAACAGTGTACAGCCTGCAGTCCAAGGTAGATTGGATGTAGCATCCTATGTTTCCTAAATTACATTTTGTGATTTTTCCTGACAAATATGTTCTTGTCAATCAGATTGTTAGAGAAACCAAACTGTAGAAAGTTGACCATGATTAAACACCTGCATCAAATATATATGACTATTTGATTTAAAATATATATAAATACATAAATGATGGCATGTAATGAATCTCATACTATTTAGGGCAGCCGGCAGCTTTTTGCCCCCTGAAATGTCTGTGAACACCACTGTACTGAATACAGAGCATAAATTGCATGGTCTTAGTGCCAGTTGAGCATTTTTAAAGCTTGGAGCAAAAAGCATTTATTTAACTGATAGATTCTGAACACATTGCGGTGTTATTCTCAGCTCCCATCACTAATCTTTGGTGAATTGGTGTGAAAGTTGAGTTTTTACAAGAGTGCTGATAGATGAAAGATCTATGTTATATTCCAAAATGTTCGAACAAGACGGCTTCACATCAGACAGAATAATCAGAACGATTTGTCAGGATCTTCAGCACCTCAGAGGGAGCAGCATTGAGGTAAATCATTCATCAGGATTCGATTTGGCCTCATGGATCAGGAGTTACCAGTAAAAATCCTTCCTAATTGTTATTGTTATAGAAGTCACTTTGTTGCTCTCAGAACAGAACGGAACAGAACAGAACAGAACACCATGTTCTGATTTCTTAGAAATTTCAGTTTCCTGCAATTATACAGACCCATTCAATAAATTAGGATATTATTGGAGGAAGGTTCATTTCAGTAGATTCATCTTTTAAGATGATTTTAGTGACAATACAACATTTAAGATTAGAATAATAGACCACACTAATAAAAATATATATTTTTTAATTTGTACGTAATGAAAAGTACCTACATATTCTAATTTCATGAATATTACTGTATACCAGTAGAGAATATTTGGAGAACCGTATTGGAAAACCTGACAGGAGCCCATTATGTTGTTCTGTAATAGAGACATGTTTGTTTAAATAATACCTTATTGTGCTGTGAGCTGTGATCTGACAAGTGAGTGATGGCTTTGAATCTGCCTCAGGTGGATGAGTCATGTCTAATTGGAAAGAGACCAGTTTGTTGTTACTGGACACCAGTAATGGGTTCTGTTGGGAGAGGCATCGACTGCATTTTGTCACTCGCTTCATTGACCTCAATCTGTCAATATGAGGAAATTCTCCCCGACTTCTGCCTACCATGAATTTAGATAGAAGTCTGGTTATTTTTAAATTCCTGACCCAGTAATAAAAGTCCAGAAAGCCGGGTTAGTTTGGGGAGGTGTGAATGTGTAATCAAACTCTGATATGGACTAAAAAACGCAAACTCAAACCTCGGTCTTGGTTCCGTTGAAGTGAACTATGGTGTGGCTCAGATGCATATGTGAACACCAAGTGGATCAGAGACTGCTCCAAAAGCAGACAGTGGACTACAGAGCAGGGCATTCTGGGTAAATACAACCAAAACAAATGTGCTAGTCTAGCGCTAGGTGAAGAAATGACTTGGGGTCTTTAGCCAATCTCTCGTTTCCATCTGTCAGTGTCTTCACAGGTTTTTGTGTTGTTTCCTTCAGTGGTTCTTGGTGCAGCGCCCCCACAGGTGAGGAGGGAAACAGGTTGCTCAAAGGGTTTTTTTTTGTTTTTATGCAGAGAGAAAAAGAACCGCAGCGGCTACAAATGGATCAAATGTTGCAATTTTGGTAATCAGTCAAACAGAGTCTGCAGGACTATCTGGTAGGAAAACAACCTGTTTTCTCCACAAGAATCATCAGTGAGGAAATGCTTTAAAGCAGGGGTGTGAAACTCATTTTAATGCTGGGCCACAAGTTCAAGACTGTTTTTAAAGGATCAATTGTGGCAGAATTTGTTGATAAAACTATCTCTTGAAATTAAATAACACCTTGACTTAATTTGGCAGGATACAGATACAATTGCTGATTTGATTGATAAATAATATTTAAGCATACAGCTAAAATTTGTCTAGAGCTTGAAGGCCACATTAAAACATCTGGTGGGCTGGATTTGGTCCACGGACCTTGAGTTTGAAACCTGCTTTGAACCCATGTGCTTTAACATCCTGACAGGATGAGGCTTTCAGGAACGTGTCAGTGTGACTTTGTGTTTGCTGGTTGTTATGAATGCCGATGAGTCAGATGTGTGGATGCATCTGTTCATGATGTTCTTTGCTCCCATTGTAAAGACAGAATGGCATTTAGCTTTTGTCTTCAGGCCGTCTCTGTTCTCAGACTCACTGTGAACGCTGCACAACGTGCCGCGTTCAAGAAACCAGCTTTATGGGAAATGACAGAGTCAGCACCTGGTCACGTGAGCTACGCTAACGAGCTCATTTTCTGCAGCCGCCAACTGCACATAAAAAGACAAAGTATTTGTCTTTTTATAACCAGAAGTGTCAATAAAAGTGGAGTTGTAAACTTATTTTTTCAATTCTAATTAAATAAATTAAATAATTTTAATTTTAATTCTTAAAGGTAAGCCATTGTGCAGAATTCACATTTTGCACATTTTTGTACTTCCATTTGAGTTTGTAATCCTTCTAAAAGCAGCACAAACCCTTAATAAAACACCCAGACAGGTTTTGACAATAAGTTAATGTTTTTTTGTGTCTGGAAAATGAGAAGTTTCAAAATCCTCCTGATTGTTGAGTCATAATCGATGGACATTGTACAATGACTGCTGGAAAAGACAAGAGTTTGGTTGTTGACTTACCATCCAGAGACTAATTGCAGCATTTTGGTTGGTTGTGCAGGAGGCTCTGCTAATGCTTTTCAAACATGTACTGTTGTATAAATGCATCTGTTTGCAGCTAAGAACGATTTTGTGCAAAAAATGTAACGAACACGTTGCGTCTCGCCCGTTAACCTATCCTAACCTGTTCAAGAAAGCAAAATAGGTAACTTTTAACAGAAAGACGTTTTTGGAAACATTGTCACATAAATAGGGCCTCAAATTGCTGTAAAAGAATATGTATTTTTACTGACAATAACTTAGCTTTATGTCTTACCAGAAGCTTTTCCTCTATTCATTTGCGGATCGGATCACAGACAGATCAGCATCTGGAGCAGCAGAGCTGAAAAGACACAGTTAGGGTCAGAAAGCAGCTCTGATGATGGTTTAGACAGAAGCACAGAATATTCTGTGTCATTGTTTGGTATTTGATCTGCTTTATCATAACAACAGCCAACATTGCGAGTAACGCTGATGAACTAAAGATGGTGACTGCAGTGCAAGGTGAGCTGAAAACAGAGAGGCTGCTGTTACGCTCTTAAAAACAAGAGAACAGGAATCTCAAAGCCTGTGGGAGATATTATCACTGAAACATGGATAATAACACATTAAATATTATTTAAAACTGTCTTAAGAGAAACAACCATATAGAAGGTTTTGAGATTTGGTGAAAGGTAAAAGAACAGATCTTATAAAGAATTTTAAATCTTTCAGCTACAGTTAATAAATCTTAAATAATGCAAATATTTTGTATTTAACCAGAGATCATATTAATATTAATGAATAATCTTATACTGGAACCTCCAGGGCAATTCAGACACTGATAAAAGTTAAAATGAATTATCACAACCAACCAGACCAACACTTACATAATGAGTAAGAAAAAAACAACATTTGAATGGCTAGAATAACAGTTTGCTCCAATCTGATGGTTGAAGAGCAGATGAAAAACAATAAATATATTTGTTGCTGTAACTATTTATTCAATAATTTAGCAGCAAAAAGGGTTTTACAATTGAGAATGTTGGTTATTTGATTATATATTAAAATGCAAATAATTAATTGCAGACCCTAAAATTTTAATTGAATCTCACCACTAATTGTAAGAACTTCTACATTTTGCTCACTGTATATGTCAGGGTGAAATAGGAACAGATTTATGTAACTTTTGGTCCCTCTTACTGCCTGGTGTAGAAATACCCCAGGCCTTTTCTGACTACCGACCACAGCTGGACTCATTCCGGGCCCTTAAAAGCCCACAGTCCAAATAAGTGCTTTGGTTCTTAACTGTGAAGGTGTTATACGTGTTTAACACAGGGCAGAGGGTCACCATGACCCCTGTAACTCTGTGGAATGACAGGATTTATGGCGTGGCATTAGAGCAGCTCCTGGACGCAGTAAGAGGACAGCAGGGTGAGAAACGGGTTCGCTGCAGCCGCGCCCTGACCACTGCTGGCTGCTGCGCTGCTCACACAGCTCTGAGGTCTCCTAAACACATGCAGTTAAATTTAGACTGGCTCAGACTGACCACAGTCAGACCTCCTGAAACCTGGCTTTCATTGTTTGCCCCGTCTCTCTCTCTCTCGCTTCGCTCGGCCACTGTATGTGGGTTTTTTATTTATTTTTCTAACTCGTTTTCTCCTCAGGACCCCCTACCATCGCAGACACACACCCTCTGCTCCCCATCATGCTCTGGGGCGACAGAGGGAGGCTGATTTACGTGATGTTTGCTCAGGGTTAGTGCTCATAGCTCTGGAGGAAATTAAATGTTCAAGTTACAGCCCAGCTTGATTCAGATTACCTAAAATACTGGAGCAGTTCCTGGAAGAACTCGTGTCTGAACAGAGAACGATCTCATGGTGTTCATCCAAACGTTCAGACTTTTACCTTTTATTCCTGCCTACTGTTCTATTCGTGGACACTTTAATGAAAGATGGAGTTATAGTTGTGCTTCCTTGAGTTTTTCTTGGCTTTCTAAGTAGAGAAAATCCATCTTGCTTCACCTGCAAACTCCAGTTGCTTTTCCTGTTTTATGGTTGCTTTATACGACGTCTTATTAGGGCCATTGTAGAGAAAAAAGATAAATAATTCCACCAAAAAACTCAAAAACTTGGAGACTAATTTCAGAAACTTTATAGAAAAAACCTGAAATTTCTGAGTTTGAAAAATTGAAAATTAGCTCATTTCTGATTTTTTTTCTGACAACATTTTGAGGCTCTGTCATGTAAACAAAGTCTGACTGTTGAGAAGAACACAGATTTGTTAAATCAACACATTTTTTTTAATCTGATACAGTGTCTAAGGTGTTTAGTTCTCTGTTTCTCTATTTAGTTTCCTAAATTTTGACCTCAACTGGACTTTTTCAGGAATGTTGTTTTAATCATGACGTCCAGCAGACTAACAATGCTTGACCTTTTCTCTGACCTGCTAAGTTTGTTTTGCCAACTTCTTTCTTCCTACCAATTTACTTTTCAGTCATTTATATTAGATCTTTTAAACACTGATTTAAAGCTTATTTTCAGTTTTTTAAATATTGAACTATTTAATGATTTCCCACCTTAAACTTATCAAATCTCACATTCTCTCTTGAAAAATCATTTCCTTTTTTCTTCCATGTGCTATAAATATTGATCTCAGCTCATGAAGAGATCAGTTTTATCAGAAATGTTAATGAATGACATTCCTCTACCACTCGCACCCTTCCTCCTCCTCCTCTTCCTCCTCTGCAGCTCGATGCTCATTGGCCCGTGACTGGCTCCTGATGGCCGCCATGAACATGACGGGATCATCTATTAGCATAACTGTTTCTCATTATCTCTGCCACCTACTCATCTTTTTCTCAAGGATGAAGGACAACAGAGTGGCGATCCAGCCTCAACTCTAGAGTTTAGTTTTATTTACTTGCTATAAGCATACATTTAATATCAATCAGGGCTTTTTTCAAAATTAGAATTATGAACAATAATTATTTATATTTTTATTAAAACAAAAACCTTCTTTCATCTAAACAAGAAATAAAAGGACACTTATTTAACAAAAATCCACTAAATACAGTATATAAAGATGATGTAGGAGCAAGTATTTGGAATAGGATTTTTTGTGACAAATTCTGAGTAATTTTATAAACTGTTCTCACCGAACAACACTTTATAGCCTCTTCTTGGAGAAACAGATGGTTTTGGAGTCAGTAGTGCATGTTTTATTAATGCAGCTCCATGCCCACTTATGGCATTAGAAGCATTTATCTGCATAATGTATATCTGACTGGTTTAAGAACATGATGTTTCAGATACAATTTAATTTTATTCAGTTTTATTTATTTGGCAGCAAATGTCATTTAAATGTGCAAACTGGTTCAGTTTGTATCCAAATATAAATGTGTATTTCAGATAAATTATACTCTATTCCATCTTATTCCAATGCTACACATTCAGCTTCAAGTATGCACAGTTTATTACTTTCCTAATTATTGTACAGTGCATCAGAATTAATATATTATGTAAGTTATCTAAGGAAGCAGCAATGAGAGTAATTGAAGAAAGACTCCTGGATAATCTGTAGGGCTGAAATGATTAATATCATTAGTAATGATTAGTAATATCATAGTTATGATGAGTTGATTATTGAGATAATTTTCAACTAGTTTAGTAATTGTTAAATGGAGTTTACAGACTTCTAAAGTCAGTTTGCTAAAAGAACAACATATTCAAAGCATATAAAATTATTTATATACATATATAGTCGACACCTTCGTAGTCCATAACTATGTTCCACCCAGAACTCCTGAAGTGGCTCTAAATAGCGGGTTTAGTTTCACCTGGTTCAAATTCTACAAAGAATTTCCAGATTTGTTATTTTTACATCCACTGGTCCCTCATATGCTGCTCAGCAGAATAACAGATGAACCTAATCTGAAAACACCTGAATAAAACTGACATCCCAACAAGACGGATGTCCAGAAGTCGGTCAGGAATCATCCACCTTGCCCACCTCTGCATCAGAGGACTGCCTTTGTGTCGCCTCGCTGAGGATTCCTCCAATCTGGGATCTGGTGGGCGATTTGACACCCCTCGTCTCTTCCTTCTTACTTCACTGCATCCGGCCAATCAGTAAACAGAAAGACCTGGTCACATGGTGTGTCCCCCGCTCCCCTTCCTGGTTGCCATGACAACGAGCCCTGGTCCAGGCAGCATCTTGCTGTGGTGAGAAAGAAGAGCAAGAGAAGAGGAGGCAGACGGAGAGGAAGGAGGAAAATCGAACGCTGCGAGCCGGAGGGAGGGAAACCTTTTCAGATCCGGTGCCTGTTCCTTTTTTCCCTCCATGCTGTAAGTCATCTCTGTCCGTTTGTCTCATCCAGCCGCAGCTAACCCAGATGACTGACTCGCATCCACCTATTGAGATAAATATCCGACAGTGTGTCTTTAAGGATTTCGCAGGTGACATCGTGTGAATTTTTTGTGATCTACTGAGAACGCGGCGCGCCTCAACTCAGGGAGACGGCCTTTGTTTGTGTGCTTTAGTCAGTGTCCGCTCATCCTTAATGACAGCTCTCTATAGTGAACAGAGGCGTGGTGAGATCAAGCAGCTCTGCTCTAATAAAGGCACTTCCATAATGTGGTGAAACTCTCTGATGTATTGTGATCTGGCAGCAAGTGATTTTGCCTTTATTTTCATTCCTGCTGCTTTAAATCTGCCCTCTTCCTCTCTCTATCCAAGTCACTCTCACACAAGCAGACCTGTTTGCTTCTCTGCATCCTCCTGTGGTTCTGTTTAATTAGCAAATCTGTGCAAATCCAACTAGGGCAGCTTGTTCTGATTGGAGACCTCAAATGTAGAATGTCCTTGTGCTGCTGGAAACAGTGGGATTTCCTGGCTTAAAAACACTCTTAGAGTTCAGACATTTCAGATCGCACTTCAGCTGGTGCCTTCGTTATTAGATTGTAACTGACTGTGTGTACAAACATTATTTTCCTGATAAGAAGACATTTTTAGAGTTTCAAAAATGGCAAGTTGTTTTTACAGAGATACGGGTGCACAGCTCAGTTTCACATCAATCTGCAGTAAATGTTACTGGAAGGCACTTAGCAAGACAAGCAGGTTAAATCCAGATCCGGTTTTGTGTCCAAACTGAATTTGCATCTGCAGTTCCTTGACAGATTACAAAAATTAATATACACTGTAATAAAAAAATAAAGCAGAAAATATTACACTACAAGTTGCTTTCTAATCACATTACACAGAGAAATTCACATTAACAGACTTAATCACTTTCACACACACACAGTCATACAGTTAATTATTACATATCTGAGCAGTTTTTAATTTATTATTTCAAGTTAGATTTGAAAACTCTCAGAGAACTGAAGCTTCTTGATAGAAGGTTATCTATCTAAAACAGTCCATTCTGATCAAGCATGTGGTGACAGGGGGGAGGAATGGCTCCCTTTTAGCAGGAAGAAACACCCAGCAGATACAGGCTCATTGTGACCATCTGTTGGGACTAACTGGGGTGGAGAGGAAAGAAAACAGCCACATGAAAAAAAAATCACCTAGAAAACACAAAAGCCTCTACTAGAAAGTCAGGTTTCACTCTATCTGACTAATGCTTGGTTCAGTTGGGTCTCCATTGGTAGTGCGTTCCTCTCTTTATAGGCGTGAATTAGGACAGGAACGTGTGCGGGCTGCGATGATGTCATTTTGTGTGTGTACTCTTGGGCAGCCAGTTTAACTAAAATCTTTCGGTATAATTGTTCGTTGTGGGTTGCCTTGTCCAGTTGTCGCTGATTGGGCAGGAATTTGGTTGGACCATGCACATGCAGGAGCTGTGATCAATGGTCCAATGTGCTGCTCACCATCTTGGCAACTATATTGTCTCTTTGCAGATTGGTTGAAATATTGTTCAAGGAGAAAGCCATGAACCAATCGACTAACGCAGCTGAGAAAATGGAAATAAAATTGGCTGAAGCTGACTGAGGAAGCTTGTTTACCAGGCACATTGTGCCATTTCATAGCACAATGAAGTAACTTTGTTAACTTCAGTTTTTAAAAATGACATATGTATCAGAAATGACTTAAAAGAACTTTGTAATTTAGCATCTTGAAATTGGGCTTATGTCTCTTTAAAAACTCCTACTTTTTCTGAAACTCCGTCTTCAGCAACTAATCCTAACATTGCTCCTCTATTTAACTTTTAACAACATTTTTATCAGTGTTTCACTGAGAAGTTGCTAAAGGAATGATCTCAGCAGATGTGCCGTTCCCCTTGGTGTTTGCTAATTGCTGCTGGCTAGTCTGAAGGAGCTGAGTGGGGAAGTCTTTCTGGAGAAGGGCTGCTCGTTGCTCTCTGAGGCAGAAACTCAGAAACTTGGAAACTGCAGCTCTGAGGAGAAGGCGGAGGGCGGAGCTAGGTCCACCCAGGCGTTTAGCACAGCTGAATGGTTGCCATGGAGATTAAAGGATTTCTCAAACACGTATGAAAGAATCAGGTATATTTTTGATGATGTAAATTCATTTAATAAGTAGGTTTTACATGACACTGCCCCTTTAAAGCAGCAGTAGCTTTGACACAGGAAAGAGACAGCTAAACACCTGAACTCTGAGCCAGGAATACTTTCCATGGTAAAGATAAAAACTGAACAGGGAAGTAATGCAAACTTTACCTGCAAGAATCACGTTGACAGAAGCATGTTTACTAAATAATTACAATTCATCCTTCTTTAGTGATGCAGTAAGAACTATTAGATGGAAAAAAAAAAAAAAAAAGTATTTGTCAAAGTTTTAATAAAAGTGTCAGATATTGTTTATTATTGATCTCATGCAATTAGGTGGAATAGACATTTTGCAATAAAAGAATTATTTCATCAGTAGAACAATGTATCAGCTGTGCTATGTGGTTATATAGAAGTTGAACTTTAAACTGTTTTAGAGGGATTATAAGTACCTTAAGTCTTTGGTCTCAAAAAAACAACCAAACAAAATTATGAACAAGTTGAAAGAAAGTTGAAGAAGGAGAGAATG
This sequence comes from Brachyrhaphis terrabensis, assembly GCA_903067065.1. Classification (NCBI taxonomy): domain Eukaryota; kingdom Metazoa; phylum Chordata; class Actinopteri; order Cyprinodontiformes; family Poeciliidae; genus Brachyrhaphis; species Brachyrhaphis terrabensis. The sequence continues at coordinate 39,412 of CAEGAG010287109.1, forward strand.
ATGATGTAATACCTAATGTGGAGTTTGATCTAAGAGAAGATTGTAACAGTCCAATCAGAGCAGAGAACAAAAATAAAAGGCCTTTTCTGATCAAAGTGAAGGAAAGTGATCTGATTGCCTCCTTTTTGTTTTCCTGTGATTTAATTTAACATTTGATTATGAGGTTTTCTTAGAAGACATTTCCTTTGACAAACAGCAGAGGCTTCACTAAGTGATTCTCAGTTATCTCTTCCCTCCATTCTTTAAATAATCAAAACTGGTGAGGCGTTGATAAAGAAAATAATGTATGTTTTTTTAGCAGGAAGACAAATGTAAGATTGCTTTGTGATTGCGAAAGAACAAAGCAGTTTATCAGTGGCGCATATTTCTGTCTGCAGGGAGCAGCCAAAGGCTCGCTACAGTAAATCATTTTTATGCTACGTCTTTCCTTGTAAAGCAATTGTTTGGACGTTATAATTTTCCAGAGTTGTAATCTTATGGTCTTCCACTGAAGCTAACTTTAGCCTCACTTAAACCCGTTACACAATCTGTGTATGAAAGCAGACGAATGGACTTTGACATTTTGTGGGAGTTCAGATTCTTTGTGTTATAAAGACCCTTAAACAAAAAACTCATAAGAACTCAGAAATTAGAACCAACACATCATAAAGGATTTTCCTTGTGACACGCAGTTTATTTTTATTATTTTATTGATTTATGATGCCTTTTTTATGGTCTTCTGTTGATAACATCCACCTTTCTGAATTTTCTGCTAAGATAAGTGGTTAATATTTTCTATGGTGTGTAGTCACGCACCGGGGTTAACATGACGCTGTACTGTTAATGAGAATTTAAAGCTCTATCAACCAGTGACTCTTTAGTCCAAACTCCTAACTTGACCTGGGACGAATGGCAGTTCAGTCTAAACCCGGTCCAGGTCTTATTTTAGAATCAACAGCCTTGTGGGAGGGACCTGAAAACAGAGCAGCAGAATCAGAATCAGTTTTATTGGCCCAGATTGATCACACAAGCAAGAAATTTGACTTTGATTTCAAGCCCTCACAGCATACAGATATTATTTATAAATATAGAGGAAACAAAATAAAAGCTAAAGAAACAATTTATAAATATATTTCTTTGTTCACCCAATATTTATCTACTTTTTAATGGCAGGTTTGGTAGTGCAAATAAGCTGACGGTAAAATTCTAAACCAATGTGTCCAGGATGTGTGGAGTCTGCTTAGATGTAATGAGACGAATTATCAAAGCAAATTAAAACAGAGAGGAAGTCTGGTAAAATTACCTGTGAAAAGATAATTTTACTGAAGATTTCTACCTGTCTCCAGGTATCTTTAACATTTACCTCAGTTGTTTTGATATTACAGTGCCTTTGGGCACTTTAACTCTGGTTCATGTATGTTTTTCATTCAAATTTCTAAAGAAAGGCTCCTTATTTGTTGAGGCATAAGAAATTATTTTATCATGTTAGAAGGGTACTTATTGCCCTTTACTGTTAAATATCAGAGTTACAAGTGTAAACATAAAGTATAATTTTTCTTAAGAGATCTGTTTATGACGTCGTTCCATACCTTCAAACCTATCTTATAATCAGATTTGAACATTTGAAAATACATTTGAGAACCCCTGATTTAAATATGTTAGGCATCATTACAAAATAGAAAAATACTATGTAGATCATAAACAAAAAGCAAAAAAGAGAAATTAAGAAATATTTTTTTTTTACAATTTGCACCTGGTTTAGTTGTCATTCTGCTCTGTTTTTTTTATAATTAAATAATATAACAGAAATGAAAACAATAATAAAATTATATAAAGGGCATTATAAATAAAATACATTATTATTATTGATGATGATTACAATAATAATAATAATAGACTAAGTGAAAGATATATCAATTTGATTTGCTGAGTTATTTTTTTGTATCAGTAAACTTACATTAAAAGCGAGTTTGCCATCCACAATATGGCGGACGCGCTGTCGCATTATTTCTCTTTGACATTGGGCGTCTGTCTTGTTTCCGACACCAAGCAAACGTAGCAGTTGTGCTGCGTCACGTTGGCAGAGACCAATCGGATTAAACTGAGCTAAAACATGCAGGAGAAGTCAGAACGAGGGGTCGAGACACAATTTACTAACAAAAAAATAAAGTTACAAGTTCGTACACGACAGTTTATGCGTCATGTAGGGACTATTTTCTTGTTTGTTTGTAGTTTTAAATGACTGTTTGTAGAAGTTTGTTTCTTGCTTCGGTGATTTTTAGCTAACAGCTGCTAACTCCCCCTCCATGGCTGCCGTTATGGTCTGGACCGATCGCTCTGTGTCAGTTTCAAGTTGCGCCTTCTCTCTATGCTGTCCTCCGGGCTCAACGGCCAGAGCTAACTAATTCATATAATCTTTGTTTTTATTCCCTCATAAAACGCTGACGGTCCCACGAAAATGGATTAATTCTTACCGCATAAGAGTGGATTTTAACCGCGGAAGGATTCGGAGGTAGGATGACATTCCTCCCGCCCGCCGCACTAACGCGGTGTGTTTTCCTAAGGTTGCCGTGGGATCAGTGGACTGCACCTTTTGCACGTTTGGCGAATTAAACGCGCTGGTGGTTTTTAATGCAGCCACTAACGATTTAACTGCATCCACTTGCAATAAATCTGACATGTCCTATTATCTACATTACACATGCACGTCTCCCTGCTTGTGCATTGCTCTGGTTGTCTGCCAGCCACGGTTTTAATGGGACAGCCTGTGGAATGTGTTGCATGGTGACAGCATGCAGTCTCATAATGAAATATGAAGTGTATGTTTTGTGTTTGGAAATAAGAAATGAGTAATGCAGGGGCAAGGTCATGAAGGCGTCAAAAACAAACTGTTTTTAGCAGAATTTGATTTCTAAGGCTGTGCAATGTTTCAAAGTTTTTATCTTATTTGCATCAATAACAGTTACAGCAGATGGACAGAAGTCTGTAGTAACTATTAATAGGCATGTTTTCAAATGAGCTGCATGTCAGAACAAACTATTTCAAATGAAAGCATCAACATAAATTTTACGTGATGCCAAGATGAGATGCGTGAGGAAACCTTTGCCTTGTGCAGTGTTTTAAAACTTGAAATTACCCTGATTTACTTTAAAACTTCTAAAGCGTTGTAAAATGAAATCAGAAAAATGGCTTAATTATGTTTTGTTGAAGTCTTCAGCAAATATCAGCGATCTAAGTCATTTTGTGTTTTGTGTAAATGACCTTTGGCAGCCCCTTTATTTAGCCTAAAAGTAATTTTCGTTGGAAAAACATTTGCAACAATGGGAAACTATTCAGGATAAAATGGTACTACTTGTGGGATTAGCTATAGATTTAGTCACATTCTTACTGTAGTTGAAGATACTAATTACTGTTTCTTATAATGTTTATCACAGTTCCATTTGTGGCTCTATTTTCTCTTTTGTTTCACAATATAACGTTTTCCTGTTCTCATCCTTCTGAGCGGTATCCGTCTCCATAGTAACCACTTTACTGAATAATAATGAGGAAAAACAAAAATAATTGATGGTCTCTTTCACCAATTCTTTGGGTTTTATTTGTAATCGTTTTGCTGCCTACTTCTTCTCTCTGACCTCCATCTCTTCTTTCTTCCTCTCTCTGCTTCATGTCTTTCCAGAATACATTTTTCTTTAATAAATTAGCCAGTTTTTAGAGGCTCCTTAGTTCTATGGAGGACTGATCCTGCCATAATTAGTAGTAAAAATAGAGGTAAAGTTGTCACTTAACTTTTTTCAGAATCAGGAAGAAAAAGAAAAGAAAGCATGAGAAAAACAACAAAGAAATCTGTAAATAAACAGATAAGGAGAAAACATGAGGAGAGAAAGTGCAAAGATGAACTAATACAGGAGAAAATAAATCAACGTATAATTAAAAAATAATAAAACATTTATTAAATAAATACAGAACATGACAAAAGGATATAAAAAATAAACAGAATGTAACAGCACCAAATTGTATTAAATACAGAATATGAAATGAGAAAAAAAAATTAAAAAGTTAACTAATAAAAAATATTAAAAATAAAATGGAAAATTAAATAGTAGTGATAATATTAATTTAATGCTGTTGAAAATGATAAATAAATTTTACCTTATATCATGATGTATATTTAAAACAGGCTTAAAATGTAGCTTTTCTTGGATGTAATATTTACCACATTAGTTACCATACTGTATAATCTATTTATTTAGTTCTGTCTTTGTTGCCAATTTTGTCAGGATGAGCCCTCCATACATTTCCTCTTCACACTGCTTCAGTAGCTTGAAATGCCACATTTCTTTACTGAATCTGCCTCACATTTTCTTTTCACCGCTGCTGAGAAATGATGAGCAACATTCGAGTTGCAGAACTAATACACTAGCTAATATTTTTACAGTTAATTCTAGTTTTGATCAGATGCCAATCTTGACTGATTTAAAAGTTTTTTTCTTGTTCGACCGAGGTTCAGCAATGGTTGATGACCAATAATGTTCTGGATATGTTTCTTTTATGATTGGTCTTAAGACAAAAACTTTCAAGCGCAAATAAAACTCCAGTTTTAGTTTTATTCAATTCAATTCACTTTTATTCATTAGAATGTAAAATATGATAGATTGGGAACAGATGGTTTAATTCTAAAAGGGGATGATCTTGAAATTCTGTAATCTTCTGTGAAATTATATTTTATGAAAGAAACTACAGCTTGTCTTTTCTCTGTGTTGTGTAAATCATATGAATTGGGCCAAAATTGGTATCAGTAGTATAAAACGATTTAAACAGGAGAAACCTATAAGAAGGTTATACATAAGCCAGGTTAAATGTATAACTTATTCAAAGCAACGGGAGAAAATGAGTTTTTAAAATGTTGATTCAAAGATTTGCCTGATTGAACAGGAAGTGTGTAAATGTTGTTCCTGAAGGATGGATGCCTTTATTTCCCTGTTTGCAGCCTTGCAGGTTGACTTCATCCTGGATTCGATATTGCAAAACAAATGGCTCCTACTTGACCCAGATTTGGTCCATACATTATGTCACAGCAACGAGAGTCATTCTGTGGCTCAACGAGGCGGAAAGTCCTGAGCCGACGGCATTTCTGTCGGACAAATACTCTTATCCTGTTTCAGTTGAGTGAGGGTGTGTTTGTTTTATTGACCGATGGTATTGATTGTAATTTTTGCTTACATTTCAGTGAGTTTCGGTTTGCAGTAGACGTAAAGCTGGACGTCTCTGAAGGCAGATGAGTCTGTTGCTGGCTGTAGAGTGGCATCAGGATGGATAGCGGCGAAGGAGGAGGATGTTTGCTTGTTGTTTGAGTCAGCAGCAGACAGAAAAGGAGGCGGCAGTGGCTTGGTTATTATTAAATTCACTACTCATAATTACTGCTTGTGTAGTTCTACTGTGTGTGGACATATTTCATAACACAGATTACACTCATATCCCAGTTGGTCAACATTAAGTATAGTGAGGGTTCACATGCAGTTTGGATGGAAACCATTTCCCATCTGGTGATTAGATTCTGATTTTTCTATCGATTCAGAATCAATTTTTGAGTCAAAACTATTATTCACAATGACCGTAACCCTAATGATCTACTCCCGTCTGCTTTGGAAGACAGAATGACAAATGGAGGCATTAAAGTGTCACTTTCTTAATATTAAGCCATGCTTAGATGGAATCAGTCCCTCCAGGCACAGAGAGAGCGCCACCTTTCTGCAGGCACCCTCCTCTGTACGACAACTTTGCAGTTTCCATCCAGACATTTTTAGCCCTTTGATTGTTTTTGTAGTTATTTAGTGAAGAATCGTATAAACATACATAATTTGTCCAAAGTATTCAGGTGGAAGCGGAATACTTGAAGCGACATATCGTATAAATATATAAAACATGGCAACAAACTTCTGACCAATCACACGACATGCCTCCTATTTGAGAGAACATCGTACCTTGGTTCAGCTTTAGCTAGTCTCCGTTTATTGCAGTGTTTCCGAAGTGCTAAATGTTCATTTTGTGAACTTTGCTGCGCACAGTGAAGCTCATGTCAAGCTTCACTGACATGAGCTTGACATGTCAAATTCTCAGTTTTCCTGGGAATTTGGTGAAGACCAAAATGATTCAAAATTCAACATTGATGGGTTGAATCTCTCGCTTAACTTTTGTAGTTTTCTCTTGTGGTGCTTTCCGGACATTAGTATGTTCCTGTACCGTCTCCATGGCAACGTCAGACCGTCCCACCCTGTTACAAAAGTTTTAAATTGTTTTATGTTTGTATTTATTCTAAGTTGTAGTAAATGAGAGTCGTGATAAACGTGGATCTATTTTTGGAACGCCCCTAATTAAAACCATCAGCAGCCTCCATGTTTGTTCCCTGGAAAAGTCACATCTTTACCTGGAATCTGAAACTTCCAGGGCTTTCCGTAACAGACGGGCTTACTTTGCTGCTTATCATTCAGCCTTCCTGTTATCTTGTGAAACTCTTGTTCTTTCACAACCTGATTATACCTTCTGTCCTAAACTAACAACTGAATAACTTAGAAATAAAAGGCCTGCCTTGGTGTTGGAAGCAGCTTGCAGAGGATGAGGCAGACCGTGTCTCAGACCTTACTGTGCCTCTCCGTCGCCCTACACGGACGGCTTTATGGATCTGGAAGTGGCCGCTAGATGAAAAGCCCAGTTGGGAGGAAGTCGTCTGAAATCAGCTGCTGCTGTGTTTCCAGTAACAGCCGTCAGGTTTTCTCCCACCAGGTCTGCGATGGTTCCTCCTGCTGATGTGTAGCTAACGGTTCCTAGCCGGCCTGGACTGCTGCAAGCCCTTAAAAGGAGAGCTGTGGGTAACAGCATGCTAATGGCATACTGTTAACTGTGCGAGGTTAAAGTTCCTCAGCAGATGATTACTGGAAATAAAAATAAATCAAGGTGTAATTGCCCTGGTTTGCTTTTAGCTGAGTAGTGTTCAGGAGGAGGTCATGGTGTTCCTCAGGGATGAGTCAGAGTGAAGGAGGACATCATGATGCTACTCAGGTTGCTAACTTTTCCTTAACGAGATAAAAGATGAGGATGTAAAAATTAGAGCTGCAACCAACGGTTATTACAGTAATCTATTGGTCTGACAATTCTGCACATTCATTTAACTACTTAATCTTATTTTATACAATATGAAAAATACATGAGCAAAAATAAACATTCTATTACGTAAAGTGCAATAACACATAATTTGTAGCAAAGGAAGCATATCAGCTAAAATTAAAAAAAAACATCTTAACATGCAGTACAAACTTTTCAGTTCTCAAATTAAAATTTACATAGCAAAACATGCTTAAGAGGATATATTTTTTGTATTTTTTATTTTTTTTAAACAGAATTCCAACCAGGTGAAGCTAAAACTGCCACTTGAGGAGTTCTGGGTTGAACAGATTTACAAAGTTTTTTTTATTTTATCTTAGATGGAAAACGTAGATATTCTTTGCACAGTTTTGACTTGAAACTGGTCTGAGGCTGCTGTTCTTTTATGATTTAGAGTCTATATTCTCCAGTTAACAGTTAACTGATTATGACAGTAATCATAATCAATTAATTATAATTAATTAATTATTTCAGCCCAGGTGAAAAGATCCTGTTCTGTGTCCTGTTTGATAAAACAATGAGAGATGGTTGAATTCTACCTGCAGCCACTCATGATGATGTACAGTGAAGTATGCGTGAGAGTTACTAGATGACCTCTGTTCATCTGGTTCAGTGATTTTTTTTTATTTTATTTGTTTTGTTTTTTCCCTGTCTGGGCAGTGAATTAAAGACTTGGCAGTTGGTTGCACCTTTGAGGTCAGAAGTGGGTCAGTATGACAGATGCATTCCTGAGCTCAGGCCAATGAGATTGTTGACGTGTTGGGAGTCTGCTGACCCTTGGAACGTTTCAGCTCAGCAGCAGATTTTCTTTCCTGTCTGAACGACTGAGTTTTATCTAAAGCGTCTGAAGAAAACTTCAGCTTCTCATTTTCTGTTTGATGTGATGTTTGGTTCAGGAGTTCTCACCTACAAAGTGAGTAAGGTGGCAGTGAGCTTGTTGGAGTCTATTCAGAGGAAAAGAACTGTCCCTGTGAACTGAGTCAATTATTCTATTGATTAACTGGATAAAAAGATGGCACATGATGCAGATTTTTTATTGCATTATTTAAGCTAATTTGGTACGACAATAAAAAAAATGCATAAGAATGCAAATAAAAAATTCTGATCATTTTAAAAGAGGAAAATAAACATTTAATTAACTAAAATGCAATAAAATCAAATTCCATTTGTGAATGTTTGATTATTAGTATGAAAGGATGAATATGGAGCTAAAGAAAAACTTTTTGAGGATTCTTCCGTTCAGAATTTGAACCAGGCGAAGCTAAAACTGCCTCTTAAGGAGTAGAACATATTTACAGAAAAAGAATGGCTTTAAAAATTTTTTTTATCTCAATTGCAAAATTTATAATTTTTTTTGTGCAGCTTTGGCTTAATTACTTCAGCTAGCGATTTGTCAATTACTATAGATGACAGTTATTTTAATATTCAATTCACTATGATTAATCCCATTAATTGTTTGAGCCCTAAAGTATTTATATTTAGATGTTTAAAATTCATAACCGTCGCTTTTGCCATAAATCGGATAATGCCTCTCAAACACAGTTGCACTTCAAAGAATAAATGAAGACTAAACTAATAAAATAATTTTGATTTATATGAATATTTTCAAATATGTTTTTATTGATTCTCTGAAAGAACCAAGAGAAGTTCAAACAGATAAACATAATCAATTAGACTTTATTGTTATTGAAACATAAATTCACCTGTACCTTGAAAGAATGAAAACTTGCTTAAAAATATCCCACAGGTGACCCTTCATTAGTCATGAGCTGTAGTTTATTGGAATAGGTAATCTACACGCTCCTTTTTGATGTTCAATAAACCTGTGAAAAGTCAGACCTGTTTAGAGGTCCACTTAATAACCAAAACATCTTATTACTGCATGAGCTGCGCTATTCTGGGCAGCCAGGTTGTTACCTAGCAGCAGCTGCAGCAGCATGATTAGTTTTAGAGTCTGTTGAAACCTATTTGTCCTCATTTCATGCCCGTTTAAAACATCCTGTGCTTTTCAGGCAGGATCTGCCGGTGCTGAGCCAAAGCAAGCCGGGCCTTTTCTCCCCGAAGACCACATCATATTTCACATTCTCTGCGCTTGTCTTTGGAGGAGCTTAAAGTCCTCGTTATCTGCCTATGTGAACAAGTCACAAATTCTTCTTTGGCAGCCCTGATGGCGAAACAAGCCCACTTATGGTTCTTTTCCAGAAAAAAAAAAGTCAAAACCAAGCTCTCTGGAGAGTTTTTCTTTCTGTTTTAATATTGAGGGCTGAAGTCTGAATTACCGCTATCAGATCCCAGCCTCCTCTCACTGCGGCTACCTGGGATTCTCATCAAGGCAGGTTTAGTAGCGCAGTCATAAATGATCACCCTCATAGTAAATAATGATCATCAAGGCGTTTTCTTTAAGTCAAAGTGAGCAAAAGTTTATCTGGTTTCTTCTTTATGTTGTAGCAAATCTAAAGAACCAACATTATGCTTCTTGCTGTAGTAACAATAGTCACCCCACTGTTTCCAACTGAGCAACTTTGTATTTAGCATTTAGAAAAGAATAAACGTCAGTATTGGATGAAATTGTTATCGGCAGCTCAGGCTTTTTAAAGATGGATAATTGGCCAGAAAATTCAGTGCACCACTAGTCCACTGTATACATTAGTGAGTAAAATGCTCAGAGGCTGGTTGGGTCATTGTGACGATAGAAGAGAAAAAGTTATACGTCTTACTTTATCAAATACACATTGCTCCAATAAGCATAGAAAGAAAAACTGTCAAATAAAGTAAAAATGTAGATGATTTTGGCATCTTGTTACATTTCTAATGGAAACAATCCCCATCTAAATATTACAGTAAAATACAGGAATTACTCTGAGACTCGTCTTCTGTGAGTTTCCATTCTCCTCTTGCTTCCTGCTAACCGGACCTCTCTAACCCAACCTTTATATTTATTTACTGAAACATGAATTCAAGCCAAGCAAGTTTTCATCACGTGTTTAAACATGATCTGTACTCCACCTGTCTGGTATGATTTGACTCCCGCCTGCATCTTGTACTAAGTGACGGATTAAAGCATAGTTTCGGAGGAATCTACTTTCATTCGTTCTTCAGTAAATCTTATCAGCGTGTTCTGCAGCTCTGTATCAGTGTTGGGTTACCTTCCTGCTGCAGTCGCTCTGTTCTCACACTGAAGGCCGGCCGGCCTGCCTCCCTCTGCTCCTGACTGGGCTCAACCGTCTAGGAAAGAGGAAAAAGATTCAACAAAGTCAAGCAAGGAAGGTCACACTTGCTTTTAATTCACTACTGACATATTTTAATATATTACTTGATTTTTGAAACATTTAGATAGACATAAAATCTGTGTTATGTTGCAGTTTTTTCAGTTGACTCGTCCTTTATGAGTTTTTCAAGAATTTTGCGACCAAGTTCGGATGTCCTGTAATCAGATCTCTGGACCTGTTTGTCAGCCTTTGACCTGTTTGTGTGTTTTAACCAGTTCTGAGCAGAGGTGATGGCGCATCTCCTGTGTGAGAGGGCAGACACTGTAAAACAGGTTTGTAACAAATATTTTATGGCTAAATTATTGAACTGGTGATTAGTGTGGGTAGTTTCATGAAAACACAAGTCTCCATGTGTTTGTTGTTGAGGATTCAATTCAGTTTATCACTAATCGACAGCGACTGTTTCAGTCACACAATCAAACTGATTTTAGTTATTAAACAAAACTGAAGTGTTTTGTTCGATGACGATGTGCCATAACTTTCTCCAGCTGAAGAAAGTTATGGCACTGAAGTCATTATCTTCGGACCTAAAAGAGTCAGTTTCAGTTATTACAGAAAGAAACTAGAGATCAGACTGAAATCTGGGTGTAGCGATTGACTCTGACCTGAACCTTCAGAGACACATAAAGGCAGTTACAAAGTCGGCCTTCTAGCACCTGAATAACATTTCTGGGATTAAAGGACTAATGTCCCAGCAGGATCTAGAGAAACTCATCTGTGTGTATAAATCACTGAACGGCTTGTTGTTGTATCAGCCTTCCAGACCTCTCGGGTCTTCTGGTTCTGGTCTGCTCTGCATTCCCAGAATCAAACATGGAGAAGCAGCATTCGGTTTTTATCCTGTAATCTGGGACAAACGTTGGGAAAACTGCTGAGACTCTTGAGTTCCACTAACTGGAGGCTAAAAACCAATTTTTTGAGCTTACTGATTCCTGCAGTACTTTGACAGACCTCAAACACTAACATCATTATTTCTGGTCTGGAGTCCAACTTTTTTTTCCCCTTTCCTTTATTTTGTTACTGCAATGTTTGCTTTGTTTTCATAATGTGAATGAAAATGATTTGAATTGTCTTGTTGCTGAAATGTGTTATACAAATAAACCTGCCTTCCCTGGTGTGGTGCATTCACTGACTGTCTTTCCAGCCGGTCACTGGTCAAGGCAAATTAAGCTGAAAATAGTTTCTTTCTGCCACTAATCGATCTTTGCTGCGTGTACAGAACTGATATTTATTCATAAACTCTGCTCTGTGACCACCTTCTTCTGAGGCTCAGCGTCAGCTTTAACACCTGTTCCAGATCAGCCCTTACATAACACACAGCGAAGCAGAACAGGTCCAGATTCTTAAACTGACTACAGAGACATTTGGAGCTCTGCAAGTAACGACAGCTGAAGATAAATGGGATTTTATTTAAATTCTTAGCAGAAGTTCAGATATATCAGGAGAAAATAAAAGCATAAACAGTGTTTTACTTATTGATTTCCATTTTTTTCTTTCTTTCTTGAGAATGCCATAAATATTTAGTTCCCGTTAGAGTTGGTTTCAGTTTGTCACCCTGGCCTTCCTGATTCCTGCAGTTGTTTAACGGGCTGTAAGTAGCCAGATGTGGTGAATTTTTAAACCTTGGTTAAAAGGTCAGTAAAGCAGGCAAAAGACTGGCGCTTCACTTGTCTACACACACACACCCACACACACACACACACACTACTTGTTTACCATCAGATCTGCTCACAGCCGCGCCCATTCTCTGAGATTAGAGAGAGCAAGTGTTCATGTCACAGGATTAGACCTTGTGATGGTTTGCTGTTGCATGTCGCATCAAGGCTTTGCAAAGCAGCCTGCATGCACTTTGACCTTATCAGATTATATTGGATCCTAAAATTGTTTCATACGACAAATCTGAAGAGAAAATGTCGTAGAATGTGTCACTTATGTAAACGATATGCAAATCGGATATACCTAAACTAGTTTAGTGGTTTTTACTTCATTTATCTATGACTGTACCTTTGAAATCAAAATATTAATAAAACTAACACATACTTACTGATATCCAATGTTTCCTTATCATGTTTGTAAGCAGTCATGAGCTCTGGCAGGTTAAAGGTGTGTTCTCACAACTTGTAATGTTGACTTGTAGCCACATATTTAATATCTCAGTTAATTCAATAAAAAATAAACAGTAGAGTCTTATAAAGCTCTTTGAATTACCTTGTTGCTGAAGGTTTAATTCCAAACCTTTAGTGTTGTTAAAGCAAGTGTGTGTTGATGCAGTCGTTAGTTGTACTGTAGTTTTACCAAGGCATGCCAGAACTGAAGCATTTAATGGGAGAGGCTTTGTGTGTCTACCATGCAGCTGACTGATGAGGTTTTCTATCTTCCAGTCTAATCGTGAGGAACTGAAGGGGATTTTATGGAACATCTAGCATTGTCATGTCTTTGAAGCGGTGCCCAGTCTTCGATAATGTACGTATACTGAGATGAAGTGAGATGATCTGCTGTGTCAGGACTGGGTGTGTTATTTTTACCTTGATATTTTCTCATTTAAATCTTTTCGGGTCATCGTCTAGAACTGCCTTGAATGCAATTTCAGTATTATTTAGTCAATGTTTCAAGTAAATCTCAATTATGATAGCATTTTTTATTTAACCATTCCTCCCAACTGGAGCAAGCAGTTATAAAAGAACTGGATGCTATTTATGTTGAAATTTTGCTTTTACTGCACAGTATTTTATTCTTTATTATTCTGTTTTTTATAATTATTTTTTATATTCTATCTTGGTTTGATTCTATTTGCTGCTGTTGCCTGTCACGTCGTTAATGTTACACTGAAATTTCTCCTTTGTGAAACATAAATGACATTTCTACTTTAAAGCTTTTTGAGCTTCTAAATTAGCAAAAGAAATGAACTCATAAAATAAAACTGCTATGTATTCATGTTAATTCAGATGAAAGGTTTTTGGAGACCTGGCCAGGTCAAGTGCTTCTCTTATTTGGGAGATGTTGGGACACAGGAAGGTTAGTCTTGGATAAATCTCTTTATTCTTTTCATTAAATTAACACAAAGCAGAAATATATCAGTTAATCAGGTCAATGAACCATTTTCTCTTTGTCTCTCTTTTCACCTTACCTCGTCATAGCCCATTAATCATGGGCTATGACTAATACTTGGAGACTTGCTTGTGTTGCTTTATAATCTCAGTTTACACATCCTTTTCTCCGTGACAAATGAAACCAAAGCATAGAAAAATTCAAATGAACGTCAGATAACCAAATATTAAAGAAACACTGGTACTGTGTTGTAGAGGGTTCGTTCTTCCAGTCATTCTGTTGGGATTCAGTGTTCATGGCTGCATTGCATGTGATAGATGTAGAAGAAGAGATGTTTTAGAAAGTTTCTAATGTGAATTAGCTGCTGCAAGTTCTGGCAGGAAGCCTGTTAATCAGGATTGACATTCAAGCGAGTGGAGTTGAAGCTTTAACTGAGAAGAATTTTAATAGAAAGACTCTTTGTCATCTGCATGCTTGTCCCTCTGGGGCCTGTCTTCAGGAAGCTGACCATGTTAAATACGCCGTCATGCTCAGCAGGGGCTTGATGCAGCTCGTTAGACTTGGAGATGAAACGAGGCCAGGTCCGAGTCAGGACCTGTTTCTTTTGGGTTGGACCGGATTGTCTTGGCAGCAGAAGTAAGTAGAAATGATCCAGTATTGATCTTGGACCCCGTCTCTCCCTGCAGTGATGTTAGCTTTTTATATGAGGTATATTTTAAGAAGGTCAGCAGGAGTTTGAAGATCCCAAATGCAAACACAGGATTTTATTGGAGATGCTGAGAATCCAGTAGGATTTGCTTAGTTTTTCTACTTCAATGCATTTTAGATAGAAATTAAATTCTGTCTTACGTTTTTGTATTAAAATAACCATGTCTATGTTATGAAAAAACACAATATAATGTGAAGAAACTGGCTTCAACCTGCATTGGCTTGCAAACATTCAGCCACTTCTCCAGCTGCTCCTCATCTTTGTTGCCTCACAGCCAGAATATTCTTTGTATTTCATTAAGATTTATTGTACCGATATAAAAATCTGGGCCGATATCCGATTTTAACATTGCTGCTACAGGCGATGTTTACCGAAGAAATACCACGATACCCCATTCTGAAACACTTTTTCTTTTAATGGTTTATTTTTGTGTTGTATTTGTTTAGCCAGGACTCCCTTAAAAGAGATTCTTAGTCACAATGGGTTTTTTATCCTGAGAAAATTAAGGTTAAATTAAATGTTTGCAAATGGCAACAAGGTGAAAATTAATATGTTATTAATATTCATTTTAATAATATTGGCCCAGTTTTACTTATTGGATCAGTACCGGTCGGTACCAATGCTAGTGAGGAAATATTGTAAATTTTGACTACATTTATTGTGATAGACTCACATGAAGCAGTGCATGATTCAAAAGGAAAATGTTAAAAATACAGAAATCTTTCTGTGAATAAAAATCCAAAAAGTACTCTGACACCACTAAATAAAACCAACCACTGATTGACTTCAGAAGCCACTTAATTAGTAAAAAGTGCAGCTGCGAGTAATTTAATGTCGGTTTCTTAAGCTACGTTCCCATAGAAGGTCTTGATGTTAAATTCCAATTTGTCGCTGAAATTTGTAATTTGTAATTTGTTGAAATTGTGTGATTGGTCACACTATTAATTAAATACAACTCTTTCAGACTTCTGGGTGCTATGTGAACATTAGGCAACAATCAGCATCATGAAAACTGGGGGTGCACCGATTGCAGTTTTCTGGCTGATTACCGATCTTTTAAAAAGCCTAACCTGCCAATTTCGATTTTGGCCGATACCAATTTTTTATGAAATGTTGCTCAATATAGCAAGAAAGTTGTTGAGTTGGCACAGTGGGGTAACTAGTGTCAATTGTAAATGTGCAGACATAACTTGGTGGGCTGGTCTGTCAGTCATACCTTTGTCACCGAAGAGCAAAAGAGGACAGTGGTTGATTGTTAGACCTTTGACGGGTTAGATAAGATCGGTGGATAAGATTGGCTTCACGTGTAAAAATCGGCCGATCACCGATCTCCCAGAATGAAGGAAATCAGCACCGATAAATCAGCTGGCCAATAAATTGGTGCACCCCTAATGAAAACTGGATGTTGCATCTTTTGAAGATCAGGACATTATACAAATATAGCCTCAGATATTCACTTTTGAAAAAAGACTTAAGTTTAACTTTCCGTGTTTCATTTGTATTAGCCAGACAGAAAGATGAAAACGTATAACGCATGTACCGGATGCTTCTTGCACTGTTTGAGCTTCAGTACCCAGGGCAACCAAATGAACTGATTCATTTGACTGAAAACATGTTTTCAGAGTGCTGAGCATTAATATGTCAGTTTTTGAAGCGACTCGAACGGTGGAGGCCGCAGGGCTGCACAGGCTTCCAGGCTGATTGGAGGGAGTCTGCCTCAGTTTTTGAAGTGTTCAGCTGTGAGCTGCAGTGATTCAAAGGCCAGATGGTCCAGAGACGCTTCTGCCAGAAGAGAACTTCATTTCTGCCAAATGTTTGCACTCAGCTTGAAGTCAAAAGACACAACTGCTGAAAGTCTGGTGTCCAAAGTGAGTCCTGGAGAGAAGCTCTCCTCCATGTTTTAGTTCTTTCTCTGGTTCTCAATCAAATCTTGGTTCTTTATATCACTAAACTGTACACAGTAATTTCATTGTCATATTTTCAAATTTGCTGATATTTATTGATATTCTTGTGGAGTAAACAGTGGAGAAAATGAAAATAAAATCAAAATAAAAACTTTCACATGATTAATAGACATTTTTTGATATAACAATAAATCAAAATTCTTATCCTGATTTTTACAATAAATGATAAATGGTACAATTTATACAGTGCATTAACATCAGTATCAGACAATGTTAATCATTTGGTCTAATAGAAATGTGCCATAAAAGCAATACTATTGGATATTGATATTGGTCCAGATTGTTACATCGATGCATCCCTATGTAGACTAACTGGATGGTAAAATAACAGAATTCTAATTTTTGTTTAGATAATTGATTTATTTTATAATCATAGACGGTGAATGATCTAGTCCAGACGTGTTTGTCACACTTGGTGTAAGGTTAATCCCTCTGTTGACTTTAGGTGTGTGAGTACTTTAACTCCGTTTACATACAATGTTTTTCTTTGGGTTGATGATTCATCTTAGGGCTCAAAAATTAAACATGAACCATATTTCTGGTAAAGAAAAAAATTTGCTATATGTGTAGCATTTTTCATTTACAGTAACAACCTAAAATCTGCCATATGGTTTGTTTTAACTGAGCCACACAGAACGACCCGCCAGCCACAGGAAGTGAGAGTTATTAACGACTCTGATGTTTTTACAGCCTACCTGCTGTCCAAGAGGAGGCCACACCTGTTGGTACATTGCCCTTTAATTGGTGTTATGGTGCTACTGTAATTTTCAGTTTTGTCATGATGAGTGGGTTCTTAAGGTGCTCATTAACTAGCAAGATCAGAGCCAAAAACGATGCCAGCCCATGTTAACTGATAGTTTAGTTTTAAATTTAACAGTTTGGGAATATTCTTTGTCTAAATCACTTCTTCCTGAGTGTCAGAGACAGAAACTGAGGTCAAAGTTGACAGGTAAAGCATCTAGAATACTGGTATCAGTCCGACATATATAAACTGGGCCGATATGAACTCCACCCAAAACTCCTCGAGTGGCAGCTTTAGCTTCACCCGGTTTATATTCTTATTTATTTTTAAGGTGTTAATGTATTTCTAACATTATATATATAAAAAAGTTTTAGTGGCTGAATGAAAAATATGCATCATGTGCCATTTTTAAAAATACAATTAATCAATTAGTCATCAGAATGATCAATTCTTAAAATAATTATTAGCTGCAGCTCTAAAATGAAGCAGAGAAGCAATGTAGGCGGCTTGTTTGCTTTTACATGGTCTGGGAAGTTTCTGGAAAAAAATATGGTATGATATTGATAAATATTGGTCATGAGCCATAGAAGCAGTATTGATTTTGGATATCGTTATTGGTAATTATTATTTTGGTTCATCCCTTATTACCGTCCCAGTTACTCAGTTCTTCTAAGAAGGGTCAAGATTTGAACTGTTCAGGACATTAATGTGACAATGCAAATGATGAATCAAATTTCTGCTGTAAAATAATTTTTTTATATAACTTAATGTAGTGTTTTGTTATTTCATCTCAAACTTTTTAGGTTTGCAGCTTACATTAGAATCAAGGGAAAGAAAGATACACAGCAGAAATCTGAAATAGAAGAAAAAATACCCTAAAAAAGTAAAAGATCAGGTTAAAACGCAGTCATCTGTAAATATATTTGCATGGTAATATCTGCATAGAATCTGTTGAATGTCTGGTTTGTGCAGCTGGTGACTCAGAAGCGGCCATGTGAAACGTGCAGCCTCGTGGCCTAATCTCCAGATCTATTTTTAGGTCAGTGGATGATGTAATTCAGCCAACAAAACTAGAGGCATTCTCTCTGTGTGTGTTTTGCATACAGATGAAGGGGCTGCTGCTGTGTGTGAAGGATGACATGGATGTGTGTAATTCCTGGGAGAATCATCGGGATGTGTGAAATTCTGCCGTTTACAGAGGGAAATCTGGATCTAACAAAAGAGATTTCTTCTTTTTTTGCTGACGTTTTTTCAGGACAGAAAAGCTTGAAGCTCCTCTCCTGTTGTAAGTGTGCTCCCATCGCAGGAGGCTTTTATTTTTCAAATTACAGGTCACCTTTGTTGTCGTTAATGTCTGACTTAGGAGCCTATCATTACAACACAACAACCTGCCTGAGAAGCATCTTCAGTTCCTTCAGGTGCTCAGAATGAGCAACCAGCTCACCCAAATCATTCAAAAGCATTTCTACTCACTGCATCTTCAGATTTATCAATACAACTTTTTTTTATAGAGTCTGTTTGTGCAGTCAAGTGTAACACAAAGTGCTTTACACTTGACTGTAAGACAGACATAAAACTCTTGGAGACAAACAATAAAATGTTCTAAGGTGACCAGACAAAGAAACCCCAAAATAAAATCAATTAAGGCAATGAGGAATAAACAGAGGGCGGGAAGCCCATCAGTTATTGGACGTACGTTGTTTTTATGTGGGAAATTCACTGCTTGATATTTTAGAGTTGATTTAAGATCTTTGGTTTTTGGACCTGGTGGCGTGTAAAAGTTTGGGTTATTTTGTCATTACTTGCTTCCTCCTTTATTGGAAGCCTGTTTTTGTTTTTAAAAAAATGCACTAATAAAAGGATTTTAAACAAGAAGCGAAGCATCAAGTTGAACCTTCGTGCATATATTTTCATTCTCATCCTTCTGACCACTGTACTCATCTGACCTCTACCCGCCTTCTTTTCATCACCATTTGCAGCTGGG
The DNA here is from genome assembly GCA_903067065.1 of Brachyrhaphis terrabensis. Classification (NCBI taxonomy): domain Eukaryota; kingdom Metazoa; phylum Chordata; class Actinopteri; order Cyprinodontiformes; family Poeciliidae; genus Brachyrhaphis; species Brachyrhaphis terrabensis. Next base: position 58,265 of record CAEGAG010287109.1, read on the forward strand.
ACTTTGACTATGTTCATAAATTACCTCAGCATTCTGGACTTCGCATGTCAAACTCATGAGAGCACAGAGGATTAAATCGTAAAGATTATTTTCAGATCAGTATTTTGATAACTTTAAATTAAGTTGAAATCTGAAGTTTGTTTCCAGTTTATATGAAATTTAAATTCAGTGGGTTTTCCTTTAAAAATAATTTAATGATTTTGTATCATCAGTGGTTTTTTAAATTGCTTTACATCCTAACTAGAGAGTTGCATTAATCTTCTCTCTTTTATCCAACTTTTTCTAAAAATGAGCAAATATTCTTGATTTTTTTTTTTAATCCAAAGTTATGCTCATTTTAATCAGTAATGCTCTTGTCTTTTTTTTTTTTTTTTTGATGATCACACTTTGATGATCACACATCACAGTGGTGGTAAAATGATGCTTTTTTTTTTTTTAACCATTATGAACTTCAAACAAACCGGACGAGTTTCTACATTTCTTCCCTGAGGGACTGAATGCAAAGCAGAGCTGCTGCTGGTTTTAAGCACAGATCATCGTGACGTGGTTTCAGTCATCACTTCATCTGCTGCTGATGTTTTCTCTCCCTTCATTCTCTCTGCATTGTTGTTCCGCTTTTGTTCTGGTTTAACTGTGGAGTAAAGCTGACATTTAAATACTGTATTGATGCATTTTTCCTGTCAGACACTCAGACAGAAAATCCAATGAGACGTTCCAGATTTTATCAGCAAAGCCTCACATGCCAGAGAACATGAATGATCTTGTCCCCATGAGGAATAAAAAGTTAAAACATGAGAATTAACTGCAGCATGTTGTTGCACGTTTAAATGCTTCCGATGGGAAAGAACACTGTAAACGTAGTTTTTTGCCTTTTGCTTCTTGGATGTGTTTGTTTTTGGTGTTGAGCTGAAAATTTGGTGTTTAAATTCTGTTTGGAGTCATTTTGACTGGTTTGTGTACTTCCTGTTTAGTTTTCTGTAGCATCAGTGTCTAACATCTAATTTTAAAGTTCAGTCATCACTGAACTTGAAAATAGTGAGTTTTCTTGTAAATGTATCTCATGAATTCAGAATACAAAATTAATGTCATATACACAGAAAAAATATTAAACCTAAACTCTTTGGACGGTTTAGGATGCTACTAAAATGATAATGGGTTGAAACACAAGTTTCATGGTTGCAAGGTATTGAAAATGTATGAAACCCTAATCCTAACCATAGCTAAGTAAAGTAATAGTTTTAGTAAGTAATGGTGGACACCGCTAGCTAAATATATAGTTGATCTAACACTAAAGTGCTAATTATTTACATTAGTTTTGATAATGCTAAGTGACTTTATCACTATGCTATCTGGCAGAAGCTAATGCGCTAAATTGATATCCACCATGTGCCAGTTACAAAACCTTTATTACAACATGTCATTTTAAATGGAGTCAAACTTATTTCTCACCTTCTTGTACAGTTTGCGCTCAGGAAGTGATTCTTTGGAACGGACCTTTCACTCATGGTTTCAGTTTTATAGTTGAGTTTTGCTAACTTCTGCATCAGGAAGGTTTGAACCGTTTACTGTAGTTCTGCAGTGATGCATTCTGGGTACTACAGAGAAAACTCTGTTACTCTAAAATATGAGGCTACTGGTTGCAACAAACCCAACTTTTCTTAGCTCTTTTTTAATCCTGTCTTTCTTCTCTGTGTGCCTTTCAGAATGAAGATGCTGGGGGCTGGGAGTTAAAGCCCTCCACCAGAGGGAAGCTGGTTCACAGCTGGGCCTGGGCCCCTGCCTCAGGTGGGGGTGAAGAGCCCTCACGGCCCCCCACGGGTCTGGACCATGGGGGATGGAGGTGTCGGTGCAACTGGAGGAGAGGGGGCCAACCAGTCTCATGTCCTGTTCGACAACTTTGTCCAGGCGTCGACGTGTAAAGGCATCCTGAAGGCCTTCCAGGAGCTGTGTGAGCACCTGGAGGTGAAGCCCAGTGAGCACAAGATCTTCTATCACAAGCTCAAGTCCAAACTTAACTACTGGAAGGCGAAGGCTCTCTGGGTGAAGTTAGACAAGAGGGCCTGCCAGAAAGAGTACAAGAAGGGACGTGCCTGTGCCAACACAAAGGTGAGCCTGAACCTCCGGAAACGTGATCGTTCCTGTAAAGCTGCAGCAGGACGTTCCTGAGGCAGAGTCTCGTATCATTAGATGCTCATGTTTACCAATCAGATCACAGAGACGGGGCAACATGCTTTGGATGAGAAGATAGTTTCACTCAAACATTTTCTATTTGTCATATTTCAGAACATTAGCTTATGTTAAAGGGGATGTATTATGAAAATTCAAACTTTGCACGTTTTTCTACTTGCAGTTGGGTTTAAACTGTTTCTAAAAACAACTCTAGCGCTTAAGTAAAAAAAAAAAAAAACCTAGCTGGATTTTGGCAATAGGTTAATGTTTGTTTGAAAAACCTTCCAAATGTTAAGTCCTGAGCTGAGCTCTGGCACATTTCGTCATCTGGTTTTACTATTTTATGCGCTGTACAATGACTGCTGGAAAAGACAAGTGTTCAGTTGTTTACTTACCAGCCAGAAACAACTTGCTGCATTCTTATTGGTTCTGCAGGAGGCTCCACTTCTGCTTCTCAACAATAGAAAAATGCCTTGTGTTGTGGCACGTCAAGATGCATCAACACAACTAATTTAATATGACACTTAAACAACAAGCATCTGATGGAGAATGGTGAGTTATGGAGGCTCACTGCACTGAATAAAAGAGACACCCGGAGCAGTTAAAGCAAGCCTAAACTGACAGCAATCAGCGGTATGAGCGTGACAGTCAGACAGCTGAGCAAATAACCGGAAAAATAATTAAACTTATCAGGCTAGTGGAGCAGCCTATTTCAGGGATGAACGACGCTGGGTTCGGCGATAGCTTAAGTTTTATTTTTTACATATATATTAAAACTTTCACCATGTCATGACATTATAACATGAGACAGATATTGAAGCTTCCCTGCCTCCTCCATGTGGTCCTACTGTCATGTACAGTAAAACTCTGCTTGTTCAAAACAACCAATCAGAACCAGGAGGCGGGTCTTAGCGCTGTCTAAAGGACAAAATGGTTTGCTCATTAAAAAAAGCTAGCTATAACTTTGGATTGTGTATTTGAATGCAATCTACATTTGACTTGGAATGTTTAAATTTTTTCTTGACTTTATTTGATTTAGGCAGTGTTATAAAATGTATTTGACATTCTGTGTAATTTAAGCTGATGTTTTCAGTCTGTTAAATATTGCAGGTTTCTCAGCTGTAGTTTTGATTGAACAGTTGCTGCAATTTTCCTGCAAGTTTTTTTTTTATGTTTTTGTCTAAATTTTATGGTTTCTTTTTTAAATTTCACTTAGCCAGCAGCATTTGTCACTAAATTGAAAAATTAACAGCCAATCTGTGTAATCTGTATCACCATAAACCCTATTTATTTATGGAACCAGGTGGATTTTGGGCATGCTGAAAGACGGCGTGTTGCCCGTTAATCACAGACGTCTCAGTAAATCTGCTCCCTGTCTCCTCAGTGTCTGATCATCGGTGCGGGGCCATGTGGCTTACGGACAGCCATCGAGCTGGCTTTCCTGGGGGCCAGAGTGGTGCTCCTGGAGAAGAGGGACGCCTTCTCCAGAAACAATGTGCTGCACCTTTGGCCCTTCACTATCCACGACCTCAGGGGCCTCGGGGCCAAGAAGTTCTATGGGAAGTTCTGCGCTGGTGCTATCGATCATATCAGTGAGTGCATTTGATACTCCAGCTCTGGTTTCCCTCAGAGCCATGCATGAAGACACCTGGTGCATACTGGGATTAATCCACACTGTTCTTTCTCTCTGTGGGTTTTAGGTATTCGTCAGCTTCAGCTAATGCTGCTCAAAATGGCCCTCCTGCTGGGGATTGAGATCCATGTCAATGTAGAGTTCAAGGGACTTATCGAGCCTCCTGAAGACCAGGAGAGTGAGAGTAAGATTCAAACTGCTGCTTTGTATCGGTTTCATCAAGCAAATATCTCTGGGTTGCTGTAAGCCTGGCGCTGCGGATGCATTTCAATCTGATTACACACACTGTTTGTTCTCAGGGATAGGCTGGAGGGCTGAGGTCCACCCCAGGACACACCCTGTCAGCGAGTTGGAGTTCGATGTCATCATTGGAGCAGATGGAAGGAGGAACACACTACCAGGCAAGTCTGCATGCACAGACTGGAGGAAAAGCATTAGTAATGCACTTTTTTCTTCCACTAAAGGGACCTATTATGCAAATTTTACATTTTCCACATTTTTGTACTTCCATTTGGGTTTATACTGCTTCTATAAACAGCCCAAGCATTTAAAAAACACCCAGCTGTTTCTTGGCAATAAGTAATTTATTTAGTGTCTGGAAAATGAGCCATTTTAAAACCTTCCTACTATAATGTCACAAAGCAACAGGCACTGCTGGGATGGTGGAATGAACCCACCAACAACCAAACAGTTTGACTTATCTGTTAATGGCTTCAGCAACCTTTAACTTGGATGATAAAAATGGTGATTAGCATGAAGTCCAAGACCTCATTTAGAGGTTCTGCAGCAACTACTGACGGTATAATTCAAAATACGTAATCGAGAATAGAGAGACCTGAACAGACTGAAAGTATGACCCAAACTGAAAACAATGAGATCAATGCAGCACCAGAAGACTAAACTCAACCTTTTTGTACTTCTGGAGACTTAAAGAATACAAAAAGCATATCAAAAGTGTTAATTAAGTGGATTTTGCCTGATATGTCCCCTTCAAGTAAACACAGCAAACAGAGCTGTTTGTTGTTCCCTCTCCGACTCGTAGGTCGTCAGTGATTATGATGTCACTGGTTTACAGCTGCAGATGGACAGCTGACCTCACTCTGCTCCTCGTGAGCGCTTGTGCACATCTACATGTTTGTTTGTGTTGAGCTGCTACATTAAACTTCACAGCGTGTTTGCTGTCCTGGAACAAGAGAACAGGGACGGTTGAGATGGCTGTTTGTTTCCTGTCTGAGCGCTGAGCCTTTACCGAGTACTGACTCCATATAAAGAACCCATGTCCTCCGCTTGAGCTATCCACTTACAGTAAAATACATGCATACGGCATGAAAAGCTGGGAACTGTTTACGTTGTCCAGAAACAGAACATCTGGTAACATTTAAGCGTTCTGAAAGCAGATATTGTTTGTGAGTTGCTTTAGCTGGTGGTATGTTTTCCTTCTGAAATGTAACCGTTCGGGTCAGTTAGCCGCGGCCGCTGAACCGATCCACTCCTCTGTTTCTGCAGGATTTCGACGGAAGGAGTTCCGGGGGAAGCTCGCCATCGCCATCACCGCCAACTTCATCAACAGGAACACAACGGCGGAGGCGAAGGTGGAGGAGATCAGCGGCGTGGCCTTCATCTTCAATCAGAAGTTCTTTCAAGATCTCAGGGAGGCGACAGGTGACCCACCGGCAGCTTCTTAGTTTCTGCAGACATTTAGCTTGAAACCAAAGTTAGGAGTGAAAGTTGGAGGAATAAATCTTGCCGGTTTCTGTCATCCTGTAATGCAGCTCCACATTTTAGCAGAAACCAGTTCTACATGTAAAACAGTGACGATATATTGTCTCAGTAATTATTATCAATAATTACTGAGACAATATATCGTCCAGCAAAATTTGTTACTGTGACAGTAGCATTGGTCACTCTGGATTTCATTTAGGGTTAAATTAATTTGAGTAAAAATTTGCATCATTAGATTATTATTGGAACTATTTCATTGCAAAGGCTAGAATAAAACTAATGTTTTCAATGATAATGAGTGTATAAGAATAGAGAGCAGGATGATATAGGTGTTCATTTTATAAATCACTTCTTTATGGAAGCAGCGCATGCAAAAAATAGATATGAATACAAATGTTATAATAGTTTGAATAATTCTGGGTTTTGTTTGAGTTGCCAGCCTTGCTGCCATTTTATTGCTGACTAGACAATGTCCTTGGCGCTCTGAATCCCATAATTGCTGCTCCGGTCCTGAAATGACGACAGGACTGGCAGCCTTGGCAGCAGGGAGAAGAATTGTGTTCTGTTTCTGACAATCCATCTTTTTTCTTCTTCTCTTTTTAGGTATTGACCTGGAAAACATTGTGTACTACAAGGATGACACGCATTACTTTGTGATGACTGCCAAAAAACAGAGCCTGCTGGAGAAAGGAGTCATTCTGCATGTGAGTGATCAAAGCGCTGGAGTCTCTATCTGCTCCTCTTTACCCAATATGAAAGCTGCGAACACGCAGAAACAGTCCCAGTTAGAAGATTGTCTCTCCTGTGGCTCTCTTTCATTGTTTTGTCTTTTTTTCTTTTTTGTGTGACTTCGCCAAGCATTGGTCTAATGGCCAAACCGAGCCAACAGCGTTCAGCAGCTCGCTGACTGCTGATGTCTTCACTGTAGACGGTGGCTTCCTTTCTCTGGGCACTTTCCTCAGGAAACAGGAAAGACCCTTTAAATGCCCTTCCTCATATGGACACATAGTGCTGCTGTGTGTGTTATGGAAGAGCTCTTTACAGTTGGTTCAGTTTTGGAAGGCTGAGTCAGGATATTTGGAGCTCTTTAAATGATTACCTGAGTTATGAAAAGGTTGCATTCTGCACTGTTACCTGGAAACGTTTCCACACATTCAGAATATTTCACATTTTTTCCCAAATGTCATTGCATTTTGTTATGAATTCTACCTTCTTTTAATCTAATACTCGTAAAAGGAGTTAGAGCACTAAAGCAAAACGTTAGATGGATAAGTTCTGAAGTAGTGAACCCTTCCTGCTGCTGGTAGGCACAAAATTTAGATACATTTTAAAATCCAAAAATCCAGCGCTCTCTCCACTTTTCTGCAGTGTGTAGTGTATGCTATTTTGCAGCCTCTACTTCCTGTTTATTGCAGCCTTGTGTAGTTTCCACTTCAGATTAATATTACGCTTTTTGTAACTTGGTTAATTTGCTCCAAACTAAGAGATGGAAACACGCCTAATTCGCATTTTCTTAGTTGCGACCTTTTAAATGTTTGTTCAAAATTTGCATGAGAGTCTGATGGAAACATGGCTTTAAAAGGCGTCTGAATCGTCACCCCTCTGATTGCTGTTGTTAAGTCTCCCCGTTCTGTCTCTGTTGTTGTCCTGCAGGACTATGCAGACACTGAGCTGCTCCTGTCCAGGGCTAACGTAGACCAGGCTGCCTTGCTGTCCTACGCGCGTGAAGCTGCAGATTTCTCCACCAACCACCAGCTGCCCACCCTGGACTTCGCCATCAATCACTACGGCCAGCCCGATGTCGCCATGTTCGACTTTACGTGCATGTACGCCTCGGAGAACGCCGCCATGGTCCGCCAGCGCAGCGGCCACAAGCTGCTGGTGGCGCTAGTCGGCGATAGCCTTTTGGAGGTGAGGACCGATTGTCTTCTGTTGGACCGGTAACGTTTGTAATTGTTCAATTACAATTACAATCAGATATAACCACAACAGCAGCTGGTAGAGGAATTGTAAATTATCTTTTAGGAAAAGCTCTTGGTCAGTCTGCACATCAAACTCTTGGAATACATCACCATAAAATCGGAAAAATATCACATCATTGAACTGTTTCAGAAATGTATTAACATAAATAAATAACAAATAAATAAAATTAATATCTTTGACTTACTCCAGTTTTGCAATTTATGCAAAATCAATAGATTCCTGTATTTTTTCATGTTACTGCATAATTCTAACTTTCTTTTAAATTTTCTTCCAAAATAGTCAAAAACATTAGGTTTGCTAACTCCCACCTGTAGGTGGCAGTAGTTGATTCTTCTATGGCGAATTGCAAAAAGTCACATTTAGCATCATACATAAGTGCAAAATATTTCTGACAATCTGTCTGGTCATTTTTAAAGTCTTTTTTTCTTAGAATCTCTTTTCATAGATTTGAAAGATGTTTGATGAGGACAAAATATCACAGAAAATTTCTTCCCAAACTTTCTAAAGTATAAAAATCAGTGATTTGGTTGGAAGAAAACCTAAAAATCATTTGTGTAATCCTGTAGGACAGTTTTAATTCCCTCTGCTGCGGTGTGACCATATTAGGTAAATGAATGTGCTTTTCTCTGCAGCCGTTCTGGCCCATGGGCACCGGCATTGCACGCGGTTTCCTGGCAGCCATGGACTCCGGCTGGATGGTGAAGAGCTGGGCGCAGGGAAAAACTCCTCTGGAGGTTCTGGCCGAGAGGTGCGGATGTGGAAACACTCGTACACATGTGCCAAGATTCACATTGTTCCTGCGTTCAGATTTACACACAGATCCACATTCCTAATCTGCCTCTTCAGATACACGCTTTTATCTCTAAGTGCTTTACTAGGAACTGTACCCGCTTGCGATTTAAAGCTTCAGTCCCACCTCTCTGAGTACTAATGGGATAAGAAGCTCTCATATGGCCTGACTGTGGCTCCCCAGTCATGCAGCATGTCTCTTTGCTTTGCTTTAATGGTTTGTTAATGGACTGAGATGAGCCGGTCCAGTACAGGGAAGGATAGCTCACTGTGTTGCTCTGTTTTTTAGAGAGAGCATATACCGGCTTCTGCCTCAAACAACACCGGAAAATGTCAGTAAGAACTTCAGTCAGTACAGCGTGGATCCGACCACACGCTACCCCAACATCAGCCTTAACTTCCTCAGGCCCAGTCAGGTGAGTCTGACTGTTCACAAACCACAAGGATAATTTTGGTTTTTCCATTCAGGCAGAAAATCAGCTCAAAAACATTTCTCATGATGTTTTCAGCATGATGACCTACAGTAGCAGCTCCTAGAAGTTTATCACATTTTGTTATGTTACAACCATAAAATTACATGCACTTTGTTGGCATTTTATGTGAAAGTCAAAAACAAAGCAGATGATAATTTTGAAGTAGATTTTTTTTTTATTTGATACCCAAAAGTTAAATCTATCCATCGTCTTCTGCATAACTTCCTTTAGCAATTTAAAAAAAAAAATCAAAATAGATTGAAAAACATTTAACGGCAACAAATTTCCATTGCACATGAATCTTACATGTACAAAGCTGAGAAATGTTCGCTGCACTCGATAATCCTACTTGTGACTCACCACCAGGGGGCGTGTGTCTGCATGAGATGGTTTCATACCGGAACTGTGTGATGTAGATATCAACCAAGCTATGCCGTTGTGACCAATAGGAAAATTCAACTGCAGTAGACACTGTTCGACCAACAGAGGGCACTGAGATTGTTTGAGTCAAAATAATGCAGAACTAAACAGGTTTAAATGAAAATATGGCAGTGTGCACAGAAACATAGAGAGCACATTAAAGAACTAATCTACACCGTTCATCTGCAAGAGAAAAATGATTTGGGATTCAGTTGCTCTTTAAATTTTGTGGTTGTCATGTGACAGAATGAGGAAAGCTTCACTTCATTTTATAATAACATCAGTCTGCAGTCTTACATGCAGTAACAGTGTTTATGTTGCAGGTGCGACATCTCTTTGACACGGGAGAAGGAAGAGAAATCCGAATTGAAATTGAGAATGTGATCAACTCGTCGACACCGAAGTTAGCCCGGAATGGTTTGTATTATTTCTCTTTCCATTTTCTTTTCTGGGGTTATGTTAATTAGTTGAACATTAGCAGTGGATCTACAATGTGTTGAAGAGAGACATCACTTTGTTGAAATGAAATAATGAATGACTGTATTTTCACTCCAGACAATTACCTGCTTGACAAACAGTTTCAAGGTAACAAAGTCTGAATGCATGGTGTTCCTCAAGTTTTCTAATAGTTTTAACAGTTTTAAACCCTCCCTGCTTTGTATTCATAAAGAAAGAAATGTGAAGGTAATGGTGGAATGTGAGAACTTTGTGAACGAGTTGCAAATGTTTCCTTTCATGACTCACTAACCCGGCCGGATATGCTGCCGTCTTCCTGGATTTATTCAGCAGCTTGTTTTAAAGATTCCCTCTTAAATCTGCAACCTCTAACTTCTTTTTTGCATTAATTTCCCCTTAAATCAGTAAAATTGAGTTTCTTGAGATCGATACTAACACTACCTTTAGGATCACGGATGACAATATTTGTATGATTTTCTGCCCGGTATGCTGATTGCATTTCTTTCTATTTTTAATCCTTCAGATCCACTCAACCTGCTACTTTAACTTCAGCATTTTATTTAGTTATCTTTTGGTCTTTTCTTCCCAGAATCCATTGCTCGATCCAGTAAGCTGCTGAATTGGTGCCAGAGGCAGACAGAAGGATACAGGAACGTCAGCGTGACGGACCTCACCATGTCGTGGAAGAGCGGCTTGGCGCTGTGCGCCCTCATTCACCGATACAGACCCGATCTCATGTGAGTAGCAGGAGTCAGAACCTGCAGAGTGACAAAGAAAGATGGCAGATTTGTTTTTCTTCTGCTCTTCTGTTACAAACTTACTAGATAATAAGGTCGCTGAGGAGTGAATAAATAATGCTATATGGCCAATGCATTATTTGGTGTTACTGGTGTGTCCAAAACAGCAAAATATGTTCCCAATTATTCTTGAGTAAAGTGAAATGCATATTTGAAAAACTTCCCGTTTTTTAAAGTGACAGCATTATGTGAAAATTACATATTATAATGTTATTCTCTCATCAAAACATACCTGTAGTGCGTCTTTGATTCCTTCATGCGTATTTAAGAAATCCTTTAATCTCCGTGGCAACCATGCATCTGTGCAAACCGCCTGGTTGGACCTAGCCCCGCCTTCGAGGCGCAGCTCCTCCTCAGAGCTGCAGCTTCCGCCTCACAGAGCACCCCTCCCCCAATCAGCTCCTTCAGACTAGCCAGCAGCAATTAGCAAACGTCTGGTGGAACTGCAGATCTCCTGAGCTCATTATAGGAGCTGCTTGTCAGAGCAACGCTGGTAAACATTTTGCTAAGGGGTTAATAGAGGAGTGATGTCGTGATGACTTCCTGAAGGCGGAGTTTCAGAAAGAGCAGGAGTTTTTAAAGAAACAGAGACCCAATTTCAAGGCATTAAATTACAAAGTAAAATTTCCTTTAAGTCATATTTTATATATAGTTAAGTTTTTAACAACTGAAGTTAATGTAGTTGCATGATTATTCTATAAAATGTCACTGTGTGCCTCTTTAACACAAAGGCTAATAAGCTGCTATTTTCTGTAGCTAATTTGAGGCGTAGCATTATGCCTTTTTGCTCTTCTGTTCTGTGTAGTATGTTAAGTAGTTTGGCTTCCTGCTCTGATGGAGCTTGCAGTCAGCTGCTTAACACTCACTCTGTTTGCTCTTCTATTCCTAGTTGCAAACACTGCCAAGTATGTCCTCCGGTGGTTAGCCTGGTGCTCAGCCTGCAGTGATGGTGTTTGTAAACAGTTTTTATCACCCAGCAGGGCTTTTGGTTTTAAACTGATGGTTAACGAAGTCCCACCAGGTTTGTTACTGGAGTCTTCCTCAAACCAAACCTTCCTCTGCAGCCAATTGATGCATAAACACACCATCACACACACCATAAACAGCGCAGTTTCCATCCGCTGTGTCTAATGGGGTTTACTACCCTCTGGAGGTTATGCTGCAATTAACATTAGAAGCTATTAGTGGCTGTGTCCTACCTGACCTTTGCAAAGTAATGCGCGGCTGCGTCTGATTGGCCGGATGATGGGAGGAACGGAGTAATGAGCGGAGGTTCAACAGAACCGCGTTCATGTGTTCTCATGTACAAGATGGATGTAAAGAGGGTTCAGAGGGAGGTCTCACTCTGTCCCTGATGTGATGTTCGGATGCTTACGGTTTTAAATGGACTTCATGTTGGAGCTGAGATGTATTGATGATGCATGTTAAGAGTATTTTAGGCTGAAGTATGATGACATTTACAGTAAGGCTTTTCCACAAAGTATACAGTAGTTAGCAGTGCAGAAATGCTGCGTCATCAGTGGTTGTATTAGTCCAGACTCCCTGGCACCTCGTCCACATGAGAAGTTAGGGGGTCTGCTTGGTTGGAGAAGCCAAACTTTGGTTTCAAATCTGGTTTCAAATCATGAGATCATCTGGTAAAAACATTGAGAACTGCAGGATCCTTCAGTCCTCTAGAAGTTTGAGCTGCTTGTTTTGTGTTTACAGCCCACAGCATTTACTGTTTCGCCTCAACGTTCCAGTCACAAGAACAAAGAAATCCTCTTTTTTTTTTCTTATTTATTGAAGCGGTGAGGTGAAACGACTTAAAAACAGGATGATGTGGGTTTGAAAACAAAAGGAAACGGTTCCAAAGAACTGAAGAGTCCCGCTGAGCAACTTCACATCTGCCTTTTAGATAATATCACTGAAACTGGGATTAAATTTCCTTCCTAATTTGGATTTTACTGAGATCTTTTTGTCACCTAAAATCATTTTTTTTTCTTAATTTTTATTTTTCAGTTTTAAATGTGATATGCTGCTTCAGAGTTGCTATACCTAAAGTAATAATCTGTCAGCATCAATGATTTTAGTCAACAGGAGTTTTTTTCAGTAGATCTATTTGCTATTTCTTTGATTTGCTTTTTGATTCAGTTGTTGGAACTATAATCCTAAATAGGAACATAATAATGAAAACTAACATTTCCACATCACAGTATTTTAACTGTATTCATAAACTGTATGCAGTAAATGTGACAATAAAGCTGATTTACAATAACAACATTAAAAACTGATTATTCTCATGACAGAGTCATATTAATATTTTATTTTTAAAACATGCTGAATATTTAAGCTATTTATTTTTAAATATGTATATAATAAGGATTTTATTTTATTGTGGTAATATTTATGACATACAATAAAAACCAAACTTAGACAATTGACTTTTTGGAGAAAAGAAATGAATCACAAACATTAATCATTAATACATCTCAGCTTCTCACTGAAGGTGTTTTAGCCAAACACTAGCAACAGAAAACATATTTTTATTGGTATTTATATTTCTAAACTATTCAGACCAGGTTGATTTTTGCTGTTTATGCACAATTCAATGTTCACTGTGCCTCCCTCCGTGTTCCGGGTTTTGTTTTCAGAGACTTTGACTGTCTGGATGAGGAGAACCATGAGAGGAACAATCAGCTGGCGTTCGACGTGGCAGAGAAGGAGTTCGGCATTTCGCCTTGCATGACCGGCAAGGAGATGTCCTCAGTGGTGGAGCCAGACAAGCTCTCCATGGTCATGTACCTCAGCCAGTTTTATGAGATGTTTAGGGACACAGTGCCACCTGGAGGTGAGTGGCAGTAAAACACAGTTGCCCTTGTGTTTGTGAGTGATTTGGTTTGGCTCGTTTGTTTTCAGGGTTCGTATGGTTGCTGAAATCCTTGATACTTTCAACTAGGTGCTAACTAAGTGCTTGATATTCAAACAAATATTACATACAGCTAATAAAGAGACATAAAAAAAAAATTTCTCACCATCTGAAGTTGATTTGAACTAAACGTTTCTTGTTTTATGTTAGTTAAAATTAATACAATTATTTATATTTTCTAAATGCCAGCTCTGAACTTCGTGAGAAAATTTTTAAAGATTTTTTGAAAATTTCTTTGTATTTTTTGCTTAAGCATATTATTTGAGCAGGAAGCTCATTTACCTTAAAACGATATGTTTGGATTGTTTCAAAGTAATGAATATTTATTATTCCTAATGTTCATCTTATTTTTTATACATCAAGCAACATTAAAGTCTAATGAAATTGGGTTATTGTTTGTTAAATTGGTGATTTGTTCTCAGATTAATTGGGTGTACAGAATAAGACGTTTCAAAGCATAAAATTTTGTTATTTTAGTTTCTTGTTTCTGCTGTAGAATGTAGAATACAAGACATTATTAATAACAGTGATAAACATCATATAATTGTGAATTAAAATGATCTATTTTTGTTCACTTGTATTGTTTTTATCTCCAAAGTGTACTGGTGGAAAAGTTTCAATATATATCTTAAAATGTGTGAAAATTGCTTACATTTTACTGTGGGAAAAGTGTTGTGCTCCATTTCTGATGTGATCTACTTTTATGCCTTTGAATCTGTTTAGATAACCACAACTTGAGTCCAGAGGAGAAAGCTGCGCTGATTTCCAGCACAAAGTCTCCCATCTCCTTCCTCAGCAAGCTGGGTCAGAGCATCGCTATTTCTAGGAAGAGAAACCCCAAGGTAAAACACACAAAAAGAACTAAACTGCAACACCTTCAGCTCCTTTTTTCAACTCTTCATCTTTAAGCTCATGCTTCAGGTCAAAGTGACACCTGGCATTTTGTAAATAGGATAAAAAGGAAAAGGATGTGGACGGTTTGGGCAAAAGGAGGAAAACCAGTCAGTCTGAAGATGTGAGTCTGACAGAGAAGCTTGTGATTGTTAGTTCAGAAGTCCATCCATCTGGAATGAAGTAATTATTCTCACTTGAACAAATCTGGATTATTTTGTTTCTCCAAAGGAGGATGTTTCCAGGTCCTGTCGGGAAGAACGGCCGTCTGTCCCTGCTGTCCTGTCAGAGAGAAAAATGGACTGTGCTGCTGCAGGAAACCACAACAAAGTGAAGGTGATGGCCACCCAGCTGCTGGCCAAGTTCGAAGAGAACACCCCGGCTCAGCCTTCAGGCCTCAAACGACAGGTACGCAGGAAACATGGAGGATGTGTTTTAATACTCCTACAGCTGCAAGCGGGACATGGTCACATCTGGTTTGATGTGACAGAATCTTCTGTTTGACGCGGCCGTGCAGCAGACCACGGTATTAATGAGCTGAAGTCCAGAACGCTACCGGTCAAGCAGATGATTGTTTCTGGGTCACGTGGGCGACTTTGCTGTGCTGACTGGACCTGAATGCACCGTCTGATTCACAGTGCTTTGGTTTGCTGATGATGTGTAACGTGAGGAACAGTGGGATGGTTAAGTTTCTGAAACGGAGACGTGTCAGCTCCTGGGTTTCCTACGGAAGCATGGAGTGGATTAAATTGGAAAAAACTGCATGAGAAATCCAGATGTATGAAACTGTTTCTGCCTGGATTCCTTTGCACATCCAACCTAATGTCAAAACACCAGACTATCTTTACCACAACCCCGTTAAGCATCCAATGGGTGTAAATAGGAAGAAAAGAAGATAGGAGATGTTCCTAAATGAGGCTCTATATCCAAAACACTCGACAAATAGTCAATATTTTATATCTAAATTAGTGGTGGGACTCGATTAACATTTTTAATCGAAATAATTGCAGCATATAATTAATTAATCACATTTTCATTGAACACCATACTCTGACAATATATCCAACATTCTCAATTCAAAAGCCCTTTTTAGTGCTGAATTAAGAACGATGATATATATTGTTTTTAATCTGTTCTTCAGATTATTCAACCATCAGATTAGAGCAATGTGTTTTTCTATTCATTCAGCTTTCCAGTGTTTCAGTGACTCCTGATCATTCGTGGATCTTCTTTAGGAATCTGGACGGTGGACGCTGACATTAGCGTTAGCTGCTACTTCTGTAGCACTGAGATGTTATTTTAGGTTTTCATAGCTTCGCTGATAGGCTAACTCGTTTTAGCAGAACTTAAACACAGTAATAGTCTTTTCCAGTATCTCATCAGATCAGTTGATGAAGCAGAATTTAACCGCTGTGTTAAAATCCCGGCATTATTATTGTAAGTGCATGTAAAACCTGGCTGCGGTTGATAATTTAATCCCACATTATGGGATTAAATAAAATCTCCATGCTTTACAGCTTATTACTGCTGTATCCGAACTCTGTGTGGAAAGGGTGTTTCTTTAACCGCATCTTTAAAAAATCAAGTCTCTTTTTAGGTTGGTTTTAAGGAAAAGGTCTTTCTTACTGTTGAGAATGAATTGAAGTAACGAGTTAAAATTTTTGCCCCCAAAAAAACAGAAAACTTTTTGAAAATGTACAAATGATGGACAAAACAGATTTCCTTTGTTTTTCTCTGTTTATTTAGATTTGACTCCTGCATGACATTCCTTCTGCAACTTATCAAAGCTTCATCTGCTCCCTGATATGTTGACACCATCATCATAAACTCTTTATTTTCTCCTCCACACATCTGTGACTCTTTTTTTGTCTGTTTTCTCCCTGGCTTCTCCTCACCTCCTCTCTGTGGACCGTACCATGACCCCTTGCATGATTGTTCTGTCTCTCATTCTGGCCACTGCCATGTTTGCCTGACCATTAAAGGGGGACTCTCTGCCCAACCTGGACCACCTTTTGTCCCTTTGCCCTCCACCAAACCCTGTGAACGAGCCAGTGCGCTTGGCTCCTGTCCCTGCCTGGAGAAAGGTAGATGCAGATCTGATTAACCAGCAGTGAGAAAGCTGTGCTGCGTTGTGTGTTTGTTGAGAGAGCGTTGTGTCTGTTGTGCTATCTCTTCCGTGCTTGTTCTGTTCTGGTTCAGAGACGCACCCAACAGCAGGAGAAGCTGAGCATTCGCTACAAAGAAATGGTCAAATGTCAGACGCTACCCAGCAGAGGGGATCAGGTATGGTTAGTTAGCGCCGTAGATCTCCAGCCCTTAGAAACTCTGCACATCCTTAGATGATACATCATAGATCACAGCTTTTGTAGAGAAAGAGGTAGAATGTGCACATTTAGTGAACAAGGCTAAACAATTCTGCAGTTGCATAAAAAAATACTGTTTTGTATTGATCGATAACAAGTGATGCTCCGATCTGCTGATACCGATTTTAGCCAGTTATGATTTCCAATACTGACTCTTTCTAATCACGTTGAGGGGCCAAGACGTATTGGAAGTACAGGACGGATTGTTTTCTCCAGTTGTTTCTCCCAGGATAGCCTTGGTTTCTACTTCTACTAATGATTAGATGCGTGCCTTTGCCATAATATTTGATTTCATCTTGCTAATCTTACTTATGTATGAAGTATATGAACGTTAATATTCTTACTCTGTAGAAAAGTGTTTGCTGCAAATCCACAAATATTCAGATCCTCCAGCCCTTTGACTGCCAGATTGACGGCTGCTCTCCATGGCCGCCGTATCTTTCCTCAGCAAATGGTTTTCAATAAATTACACATTTAGTTTGCATCCTTGTCTGTTTGTGCAGCTGATCATGCGGCACCCTATGACCATTTTTACTGTGAAATCAACGATATAAGAGCGATATTAGGCGGAAAACTGTGGCGGTTGTCAAGCTTTATAGGAGGGAACAGCTCATTGATTGTTTTGAAGTCCATCATGACGAGTCGCCTTGGAGTCATAAACCATTTAGACAAATGTCTGAATGCGGTTTCATTGAATGAGTAGTGTGAAATGCACCCAGTTATCAGATTATCAGATGGATTCTTAGGGAGCATTCACACTGAACTCTTGTTAGTTTGACTAGAAAATCTGGTTTGATTGAGGAGGCGTGAATGTGTAATCAAACTCTGATGCAGAACAAAAAAGTTAATTTTGGTCTGCCTACAAACCTCTGTCTCAGTTCGGTTGAGGTGAATTCTTCCGTGGTTTGAATCTAAGCAGATTGGTGATCGCTCCAAAAACTTGAAGAGGACTACGCTGCAGGGCATTCTGGGTAAATACAACCAAAACAAACGTGGATATCTAGCACTAGCAGCAGAAAAGAAAAATCCTACAACCTCTGAAGTCCTACACCATTCCATTTTTGTTTCCGTTTTGTGAAAAAGGAAGTTGCACTCAGTGTTTTCTTCGTTTCCTTCAGTGGTTGTTGGTGCAGCGCCCCCACAGACGAGGAGGGGAACAGGTTATTTTTGGCTGGTGTCTCAGTGCAGCGTGAAAGAGAACTGCAGCAGCTGAAAATGTAACAAATGTTGCAACTTAAATCTCCAGTCCAACCAAGTCGGGGTGTGTGTGGGTGTGTGTGTGTGTGTGTGTTGTGGTTGTTTTTTATTGGTGTTAATTAGTCTTGGTTGTAATTGTTGCAGCCCAACTAAAAGCTCACTACAGTTGTTTTCCTATCCAACTTGTCGATTCTCCCCACGTCTGGTTTAGAAGCTCTGCTGCATTTAAAGCCATAATAAACTTTTGGTTTGTTATGACTTGTTTTCTTCAGTTATTTACTTTTGCACATCTTATCATTTTATTCTTCCTCTCCTGAATTTGCTGTTCCTGTCCCTCACTTTTCAAGGCCAGAAGCTCTGCAGATCAAACGTCCAGCTCGGGCTCTCGGAGCTGCCCAAAGAAAACCATTCTGCTCCCTTCCTCCTCCTCCACTTCCTCGCTCTCTCTTCACTCAGAGGTGACATAAAGTCTGCTGTTTGTTTCTGTTTGTCTGCCTGCCCTAGCTATAAATCCTCAGCAGACCTTCCTCTAGCCTCCCTTTAGCCTCCCTTTACTCCAGCTGCTCTCCGTGTTTTCCCGTCAGTGTCAGTTAACTTTGTGGAGAGATCAGGTTGTCTGTAAAAGATGGGGAGAATTGTTTTTAGAAACCCTTCTCTACTCGTTTCTGTTTTCAAGAATTTACCCCCAGAGCAAGAGGAGCTTGAATACTATGAAAGGCCTCTGACACACAGGGTACAGTACTTCATCTCTATATGTGAATAAGATGTTAAAAACCTGTTAGAGCCAACCATGAAGTCTCACCAGAGCTCCTTTAACAGGAAGGGAAGCAGTCACTCACAGTTGACCTCGCTCCCATTCACATCCCTGGTATTCAGGAGCGGGCCGACCGCCTCATCTCCAAGTTTAAGAGCAAAGCTGATAAACCACCAAAGGTGCTCAGCATGCATGGACATTCGTCTACCTTTGGGCTCATTTGTTGCACAGATCAAAACTTTTCTACTGAGTCTGCACATCTAATTTCCCCTTTCAACCTTCCTCTGCCTCCCGGAAGCCTAAGAAAAAGCCGTCCCGTTTCCTTTTAGAGCAGTGGTACTTGACCCGAGGCCTGAGTCCGAACCCAGTGTCACCTCTGTCCTCCCCTGAAGCTTCCAGAAAGGTCAGACTGAGACTCACCCTCTGCAGTGCTGAAAAATAACAGTTCCTTGAAAATAAAACCGTAATTGAAGTTTTCACATTCTGAGTTTATTTAAAGTGAAGTTTGTAGTTTTGTAAGACATGCTTGTGCCGTATTTGCCTACTAAGTGCAGCGAATCCTTTCGCATCATGTACACGCCCTGCTTTAAATTACTGCATCAATGAAAGGCTCAGTTTGCACCACAAGCTAGACCAATTGATTGAGAAGTTTGAATCTTGGTGCTTTATTCCTGCAGTTCTCCTTGGTAACTAAATCAATTGCTTTTCTGCAGGAGTCAGTGAGGCCTCTGGACTCTCAGCAGATGCCCATATATGTGCTTAGTATTCAGGAAAGAGCCGAGCAACTTGAATTTCAGTTGGAAGGCAAGCGAGTCGGGCTGCAGGTGAATCCCCCATTTAACACAGACAGCTGAAAATAGTAAATGATCCCTTGTTCTCTGGTATCCTAAGCATGTAAACAAGTGATTATAGGAGAGCATCAGAATATAAGTTACATTATGGCAAGCATTAACTTTGAAGAAATCCAATTCTTAAAGAACATATTTTAAAGGGAGAAAACCTTAAAATGTTTGAGGTAATCTCTCAGGAAGCACTTCCTTATATAGATAATGATGAAGAGTTTCTCTGTGTCTGCTTGGAGACGACTCAGATTCGTTTCTTAATCAAGAAAAACATTTCTCACAGAAAAATGTGGAAAGAATGTCTGATGCTTATTGATGACAGAAAAAGGATGTAGTGAGCATCTTTGCAAAGAAATTTTTGCAGGAAATTCATAGAACTTTGTAAAAGGAAACAGGTCAAGAGAGGCCAAAAAACGCTTTTTGGAACTATTTAGCAATTTAGATTGTAAGTTAAATCCATTTTCTTTCATGTAAACTAAACCCATAAAAACTTTCCTCTCTCCCTCTTGAGCCAAAGAAAAAACCCTCTCGTTTTTTTATGGAGCGATGGCGCCTGGCCCGCACCCAGAGCCCCCCCGACACCCCCCTGCCCGCCTGCTCCAGACAGGTAGTCGTTTCGCACCTGGAGGGCACGGATTGCTGACACTGACACACTGCACCTGCATTTGGTGTTCCAGGAAGATGCATCACCACAGTTAGCTTCAAAATGGCTTAACACGACTAAACTCACTGCAGACTTTCAACCTGCTGAGGAATGAAAACTGAGCTGCAACCTGCTGCACATTGATTGTTGTTGCTGTGATTAATAATTGTGTTGTGTTTTTCTGTAACTGTGGCTCTGAACTCTAAATATTATCACCCTGAGGATACACAGAAAGGGCTTCCATTCATCTGTACTGGCAGTTCTCATTCTGTCGTCACAATACATTCTGGTGATATAGTGGATAAAAATTGTATCTGAGAGGTTTAATAGGATCAAATTTTATCGTACTGAAGATTATTGTTTCAAATTTAGATGAACTACCAGCTTTAGTTAAGAGGAGAAAACCGGCTTCCATTTTGCTTTTGGTTTTCAGTCCTTGTTTCTTAAAGTCATTTAGTAAATGTGTTTGTGTTTTAGTTTAGCTTTTCTCACTTTGTAAAGCCAATTTTTTCCAACAAATAGTACATTGTAAAGCCAGGCCTCCATAAGGTTGATGTTTATGGATAAGATTAAGGATTGAGTTTATGTTAGGTTAATTGTTAGTTATATATGTACTAGTTAATGGTTCGGTTTAGGCCAAAGGTCACGGTTAGGGTGCAGAGATGAATAGAAGTCAATCCAAAGTCCTTGTGAAGGTAGAAACAAATAACGTGTGTGTTTTATCATGCCTGTGTGTGTGAGGGTGAAAAATGCTGCTTGAAGTGACTGGAAGCAAAATCCATATGCATTGCAGAAGCACTGATTTGATTCCTGTTTAGAAACTTTATTAGTTTATTTTTTCATCTGTGAAGCTCAAGCTGAGACATAGTGATACTCTTCAAGTGTTTATTTCTGTTGTTTTGGGTGAATATGACTTGCAGCCAAAATTCAGCTTCTCTGAAATGTATATTATGCAAGACTTACAAAAAAAAATAAGGAATGTTTAGTGGAAGGAAAAATACTGTAGCATTACGGTGCTGACAGGCCAAAACTCCTCCCATTTTGGGGGAACATGGGGAATGTCATAATGATTTGATAATCCATGTCGTCTTCTCTTCCTCTAGGATGTATCTTTTCCTAAATAAGTTCATCCGTCTGCCAGGATATGTTTCAGAACGTCAAGTTTCTATCTGCTGACAAGTTTCATGGCAGTGCTAATTTAAGTCCCAGTAGGACTTGGTACCGACCCACACTGTTAAAAGTACCAATACCTGGTAACCATGGCAACACCAGCAAAACAACCTGACCCGATCCCTACAAAGGATCTATGGGCTGACAAGAGACGCCAGAACCAAAATGCTAAAGATCAGTGTTAAAGCTTCCTGAGCAGCTCAGCAGAACCACAGGCTGGCCTCCATGCTGCGCTGCATTGATGCAGGAATTCATGCAAAAGGAGCCCAGACCGAGTCCTGAATGCAGATACTGTCTGCAGATGATCCAGTTTGCTTGTGCACTTATTTCTGCCACATTTTCCTTCCACTCAACTTTCCTTTAATGTGGATACAGTTTCTGTGATCAGACAGTTTCCCCCGCAATGACTTCCTGTAGGTTATACCATAATATTTCAACATTAGTAATACTTACTTTCAGCCTATTTCATGTAAATCTTTAGTTTTCTGAGAAGCTGAATTTGCTGTTTTCTTTGCCATGATGATTAAAACTGACAGAAATATATACTGGTAATTTATCACTAGGTGTGTGATAAAGGAGTTTCACCTTTGTGAAGGAGTTCAGTTGGGTTTCGGTTTGTTGTCATGAGCTGAGTTTTGTTTGCAGCTTGTTCAGTGAGGCGGCTGCAGCTCTTCTTAGCGCTTGGTCAGTCAAGCATGGAAACAGCTCTGTCGTGTGTAAACTCCCTTTTTTCCCCTCTGCTCGTACACACACCTTTTCCCTTTTGTTCTCCATGTCCCATTCCTGTCCTTCAGTCATTTCTAATGTTTCTTCACTGTCTCTCATGCTGCTGCTAGCACTTGGTGAGGATGTACACAGGGGGAGTTAGCACCCTGGCTGAGCAGCTAGCCGGCCAGCTTCAGTCTCAGGAAGAGTCCAAACCCACACATGTACCAGAAAGGAGGGATTTGGTAAGCATGTTGTCTGTAGGGTAGAAAGCACCAAAGCAATCCTTTGTGCTTAAGCAACTGACTCTAATTATTACAAATCATCCACCCACAGTTTGACTGTTCAGCTTTTATTATTTAGAAAGGACATAAATACTCAAAAGGGTCAAACCTTATACATTTTGCAAGTGCACAATTTGAGCTGTTTTGGCAAAAAACAAATATGGAAGACCTGGAACAGACAATTTATGGCAAAACAGTGACAAGATTCAATAAAATTAATAAATTGTGTCAGGAATGTCAAAGTTTTTGTCTTTATGTTGGATCGTTTAGGAAATAAAACATTTGGAAAACATGTCAGAGCGGATTTTATTTATTTTTTTTAAATGTTGTCTTTCACAATTTAGTATCCTATTCCCAATTCAGTGATGCCTTGTTACTTTAGGGTGATCTGTCAGAAATCTGCAAGGCCCACATCAATGAGTTCTACATTTCCTGAATCCAGACGCAGATTCCTGCGTTTCCCTGTATGATATAAGCAGAAAGAATGAAAACTGAGGGTGGAAGCAGGAATCGTTCAGGGAAGAGCAAACTTTTTAAAAAGTTGGAGAGACAAACTGTAGCATCGGAAGAATTCTGTCATTAAAATCCATGATGAAAATGAAATATGAGCGTAATGCGACCAAAAGATTGAAGAGGGACTTTATGAAAATGGTAAAAGTTATGAACAAGCAGAGATATACAGAAGTAGTTGAAGGATATGACTGCATTTTAAAGTTTTAATGGTGTCTCTAGGCGTTTGGAAGTAGGTCACTTTTCATTGTTGTATTTCATTTAGAAAGGACATAAACACTCAAAGATTGTATAAAAAGGGTTGAACTCATAATAACCTGGCTTTCCCTTTTGTTTTGTGTTTTCATCTAAATGCTGACTCGACTGTTTTTCTGGCAGGGTTCTCTCAGGAAAGAGTTCCCCGTCAACATCGGCGGCAGCGACGTCTGCTTCTTCTGCCGGAAGAGAGTCTACGTCATGGAGAGGCTGAGCGCGGAGGGGAAGTTCTTCCACCGCAGCTGCTTCAAATGCGACTACTGCGGGACAACGCTGCGACTTTCCTCCTACGCATTTGATGTGGAGGACGGTGAGGCCAACACTGGAGAAGCGTCATGCTGTTATTTTAGATGCACACACAAGATTCCTGGGCTTGAGTGTTACTGAACCAACCCAGAGACAGTTTGAAATATTTCAGCTGATGGGTGAAATAAAAGGAACCTTTTTTTTTTTTTGCCTGAAAACAAAATGACCCCCAACAATCAGAATGATTAACAGAAGGTAAACTGCTGGGTTTGAAGCCGTGTAACTCTGCTGCCCTCTAGTGTCAGTTTTGAGCAATGTGTGTGTGAACAAACTCCTTTTTAAATCACAGATTTTTTTTATCTTAAGAATTTAATGGATAAATAGTTTCAAAACGTTTTTTTTTTCATATAATGTATCCTGTACATTTAAAAAAAAAAAAAAAACTGATAGTGTGGTGTTGCATTGTAGGCAATAAAATGTTTATTTTCTTATTTAAGAAAGTAATGTACGTATTGTATTTTTTAATGTATTTCTAATATTTCATAAAATAAGCTTAAGTAGGAAAATGAAAAACCGCAGAATGTGCCAATTTTTTTAATGCGAATAATAAATGAAATAATCAATTTCTTAAATAATCGCTACCTGTAGCCCCAGTTTAAATTACACCAAAGTTTATGTTTTGATGTCCTTTTTTCAGTTTGTTTTTTCGTCTAATAGTTATTTTTCGTATTTTTCAGTTGAATTGTTCAATGAACTCTGGAATAATAGCAAGTTTCCTGACACTTTTTCTTTAATCTAACTTTTAAAAATGCAGAAATCAGGACCTTTATAGTTTGTTTGTGTCAGGGTTTACAGTCTGTGCTCTCGCCCTGAACCTGCCGGTCCTGTGATCGCGGACTTGCTCTCTCTTCGAGGTCTCCATTGTTCTGATGGACAGGCAGCAGATCGTTGGGTGACACAGAGTAGCTGTTTCTCACTGTTTTCCGTGGGATTGCTGCCCACTGAGGGTCTGAGCTGAAACACAAAGACATTTCTCTTTTATTTTAATTTGCACACAGTCCACCTTCTGCAGAGCACAATTCTGTTTCATTTGATTATATTTTCTGTTCTGTTTTTCTTTTTTTTCTTCCAGGTAAATTTTACTGCAAGCCTCACTATTGTTACCGACTGTCTGGTTACGCCCAGAGGAAGAGGCCGGCTCCTTCTCCTTCTCCCGCTCCGGTCTCAGCTAAGGTGCCTTTATTTATTTAATTTTTTTACGCAGATGAATGCGTCTCCCGTACACAATCAGACAGTTGTTACACTGTGGTTTGAGGAATCACACGTTTTCTGGATCGCAGGAAAACCAGATGCCCCTAACTCCGATTCAGACCGTGGACGCCCCCGGCAGGGCGGCAGCGGCGGCGGCTCCCTCGGCTGAGATCCCGCCCTCAGGTACCAGATTTTCCTCTGTAGATGTGGTGGCTGTGTCCCGCCGTCTGACCGTGGGGGTGGGAGTCCCTCTGCGCGCCCTCCTCCGCTCCCTGTCCTGGACTTGTCACCAGGTGGCGCTCAACCCCTTAGATTCTCCCTTCCTTTGCACCTACTGCATCTACCTCTTCTGCTGTTTCACTGTCAATGTCCTTCTGAGCCTCCTCTAGCATGAAACCTCCTTTTGATTTGATCTCACTCTGTTTTAGTCTCTGCTCACTAATTTAAGGGAGATTTCGTAGCTTTAAGGATTACTAACGGAACTGGATGTGTTTATGTTGATCTTTTGTTTTTTTTCCTGGTTAATTTATTCTTGAAGATGCATCATCCATGTCTCCTTTTGCCAATTTAGGATTTGTAATTGGCAGAGGAAGTTAGGTAGAGGTCTTGTAGTAAAATCGTAGAGTTGAATGGTGCATCATGAATCTTTTTCTCTTGGCTTAGAAATTCAGATGAGCTGATCAGGATTCCTGCTGATCAGCTCTTCAGGCAGCTGTATTCCGTTTTAACTGAATCATATTAATTTAAAACCCTCTAAACTATCAGCTGCTTGTGGTTTCCTGCCTGTTTTTATGAAGATCCAAGCCAAGAGTCCCTGTTTTGTGTTTGTAACCTTTTACTAGCCTGTGACTGCTCTTTTTTAGCTCTACCTCCTCCTGTGTGATGTGTTTCCTTTCATGCCTGCTGTGTGATCTTCTCTTTTCTCTGTAAGCTGTTCTGCACCTAAACTTTACCCACCGTGCTGTAATGAAGTGCCTGTATCAGTGCTTTGTGAGCTTTACCTTTCCCTCTCCTACTGGAGCATCTTAAAACTGGGAGCTTTGTTAGTGCTGGAAGCTGTGTCCTCTGATTGGCTGATTTTTATCCCTCTGTTCTGTTAATTTAAATGTTTGATTATTTACTTGCTTCTTAATGTTTAAACTATTGAAATTGTTCTTTATTTCCCATTAAATTGTGTCTGATTTGTGAGTTTAGCAGCAGATTTGAGTACTTTGGTTCTCATCTTTTCTCCTGAGAGATTCCAGCCCATATCATCACACTGCCTCCACCAACAGCTGCTTAGCATTGGTTAAGTTTAAAGTTGCTGCAACCAACAAACTCAGCTCTGCTGCTCAGTCCACAGATGTGGAACCATTTAAGGGTAAATTAGCCAGTGATCTAACAGTGTGAAATTTATTTTTATCAAACATAGTTAATATATACATATATTAAAAAATAGCTAAAAACTGATTTTTTTGTATTTTAGGTACATTTAGATAATGTAGGGTGCTTGTAAATAAAATAGTATAAGAATAAAAATGGTAGTTTAGTTTAATATTGGTGTTCAGATATAAAGAAATCACGACATTTAACCTTTAAAGTAATTGCATTATGGTATAATAACGTATTACAAATTATTATCTTAAGTCATTTAGATGTAGCTTAGAGTGTAAGATATTTTACATCAGATGTTATATTTTATTCGCGTCATTTGAAAACAAATACACAAAGTCCTTCGGTTATTTTCACCCCTGGTCAGGGCCGGGTCTAGAAGGATGTTGGTCCCTGGGCTGCAGCCATATTTGGTGCCCCGTCCACAAAAAAGCAAAACTCTTTTATTATAGGTCTGTACATCAGCATGCAGTGGCTCATTTTTGTTCCTAAAAAGATGGGCTGTAATTTACCTGAATAGTATTTACATGTAATATGAAGTGCAATATTTGCTAAACATTTCTATTTATTTTAGCCATTTCCTGATTTTTAAAGATCAGCACATCTCTTCTATTTGAACATATTCTCTTGTCTTTCCCCTTTTGAAGAGTTCTGAAGAGAAATGAGGCCTTTTGCTACTGGATATTTGTTCCCCAGAAAAACAGGAATTTTCTGACTAACAATCAATTATTTACTCCTTCATATGAAATTATTGGGAAAATTTGATTCATTTAGTGATAAAGTGTATCTTAAGTGTTTTTCAACATAACACAATAAAAATTAAAACCAGATAAAAGAGGAATATGAAAATAATTTCAGCTTTATTGGCAATAGTTTAATTTTAAAAAAATGCTTCAGCTATATTTACTTAAAATAAATTAATTTGATGTTAATAATTGTAAGAATTAAAAAATTCATCAACAATGAATAAACTTAGTACAAGGCTCAACGCAAAATTAAACATCCCAGGAAAAAAACTGAAATAAAACAAAATCAGAGAAAACAGATAATAAAGGATTTAATATGAAGGTCTCATTGTGTTGCACCTTTTCCTGAATCTCAGTTGATTGGGTTGTTGGATTCAAGATTCTGAGGCGGACGCATCAGAATCTTGTTTTAGTCCAGAATTCATTCACACTGTGTGATCTGAACAGTTTTAAGGTTTGCTTTTCAGGATGGGATTAAGGAAAGGCACCAGCCTTGTGTATTAAACTGTAGCATAAGAAAACTTTAGTGTGTTAAGATTACATGTTTGTTTTTATTGTTTGCTGTAGGAAAATAATCTAATCCAATAAATTCAAAAGCGAAATTGGTGTGTCCTTGTCGGTTTGTCCTAACGTTGGTGTGAGCTGTTTGAATGGAGGTCAGGTGTAACAAAGCCTGCAGACTAGGATTGAAATGATTAGTCTGATTATTGGTGATCAATTGATTATTGAGATAATCGTCAACTATTTTGGTAATTTATTAATCGTTAACTGGAGTATTCAGTCTCAAAAGGGCCATTTACTGAAAGAAAAAGACATATTCAGGGGAATAGTTAAGATAAAACTGTATAAGAAATATATATGTTCTGTATTTAAAATAAAACTATTTTTGTTTGTAAATATGTTTTAGGCAAAACTCCAGTTTTAGCTTCACTCAGTTCAAATTTACTAAAGGAATGCTGTTATTTAATTTTAAGCAATGAAAAAAAATTTTCTTATTGAAAAGAGGAATTATTTATTTACATATTTCTAATGTTTAAAAAAGGCACAAGGAGTTAGATGAAAAATCAATATAATGTGCCATTTTTTAACTGGTTCATGTCCAGTTTGTCTCTAAAGCATGGAGTCGGTCCTGCATGGCGCCTTTTCTCCTCTCCTGCATCCAGTCGATTCTCAGCCGTCTATGTTTTGCTCTTTTTCTTCCTCCGGCTCGTTTCCACCCTGGGGTCTGCGTTTAACGCCGGGCCGCAGCACCGGAGGTCAACGGCGTGCAGGAGCCCAGCATGGCTAAACGTCTCCGTGGAACCCCGGAGAGGATCGAGCTGGAGAACTACCGCCTGTCCCTGCAGCGGGAGGAGGAGCTGGAGGAGGTGCCGGAGGAGACGCTGGCCGAGCACAACCTGAGCAGCGTGCTGGACAAAGCCACCGACGTCGACTTGGGCTCCAGGTTAGATCCTGTGAATTAAAGCGTTAACCCTGCTTAAGTCACGCTCTTTTAAAGCCGTTAATTTCTGTTTTACGCGCTGTGAATTTTAGATTTCTGTACTTTTTGCACGTCCTCTGCACTGCAGTTTGAACATCATTTCCTTCTCTGTTTCAGCTGTTTCTCTATGGGGATAATCTCCAGTTTCTTACTAACATAATCTGTGAAAAGAACTGCACCCTGAAATTAGTTTGCTATTATTAACAAAACAACATAGCAAAGCATCATTTCGTTTGCAGCAATTCACGACTGAAGCAACACTAAACTGCTACGATATTATTGCTGGACGAAATGGCTGAAAAACTTATCACAGTATAAACGTTTAATATCAGTTAATGTCGATAACTGTCAATATTGATAATTATTGATTAGTTTTTTGTTTTAAATACCTGAAATACTGACATACTGTTGGCGTGACTTTTCTGTTTTATCAACAGTTTTCACTCGATTTCATTGTTTTTTCATTTTAAGCAGTTATGAAGCCTGGGGGCGAAACATGAAACTGAATCCTGCGCAAGTTAGGTTGTTGCTAGGCAAATAAAGACTGAGTTAGTTGAAGCCACCCACCTTGCTTAATGAGAGGTTGAGCAGATAAATCCTGTCCTCTGCCTACATCTCCCAGAATGCTGTTAGGTTCTGGATCAGAGTTCAGTGAATATTCTTTAAATTGATTATTCTATCAGATGTACTGTCTATTGACCCTGATCAACTGTGTATTGTGATATATATTGTTATTGATGAATTGTCCTTTTTCTTTTGTTTTGGTTTTCTCATTTTTGTGCTTTGCTTTATTTTCTTAACAGTAGCTCTGAGTCTGACATGGAGGAAGAGGATGAGCAGGAGGAAGAGGCGGAGGTGGAGGAGCAGCCGGCCAGCCCGTCGGACCTCGGCGGCGTTCCCTGGAAGGAGGCCGTGGAGCTCCACGCCAAACTGCGAGGCGGTGAGCTGGAGGACGAAGCTCTGGCTGACGCTGCCAGCAGGGATGGAGACGTGGAGGAAGACGAGGAAGAGGAGGAGGAAGATGAGGAAGAATCCAGTGATGGTGATTTTTTTACATTATTTGGTCATTTTTTCTAGTCTAATCCTGTTTTTATGTATGTTTACATCATGTTCACACTGTTGTCAAGACAACCCACAGCTCCACCTGCTGTTTGTCAAAAGAAGTGTTTTGTCTAAATGTCACCTTCATCGCTGTCCTCATCCTGTTACTTTCTGTCTTTACCCCCCTCCTCCTCCTGCTCCTCCTCCTCACCTTCATCCTATGTGTACATGTGTACTGTTTTGGGTGTTTGTCTCCCCCTGCTGTCAGAGGGGGATTACTGCCCCTGGGACAGAGAGCTGCAGTCAGGTCTGTGGCTGGAGAAGCACCTCACTGATGAAGAGGATGTTGGTAAATTCAAAGGTAGCAACAGAAGTGCTTGCGGTGGCGTTTGCAGAAAGCTGACATAACTCTGGCTGATTTCAGTTTCTAAGCTTCTCTACTCTAGGCGCTACGTTTCTGTTGCTGTGTTTTTGTTTTTGTCGTGGTTTGTTGACTGAAGTTTTTCCATTTCTTTAAAATTAAAAACTAGGCATGGGTCGGTGAACAGCATCAGAACCGCTAAAACGTTCTGTCATAACTGTAGCGGAGATACCTGAGAGCAGCACAGCCTCTTCCCCACATGTTACTGCACACAGCAGGCCAGCTGGCTGAAAGAAAAATTCACAACCTTTCTGTCACCCACAGACAGGAAAAACTCCCTTTAGCAACTCGATGAGCGGCTATTTTAAAACAGCAGTTGGCTACGAACGATATGTCTTAAGTTGTTCTTAAAGAGACAGAGACCAATTTCAAGACGTCAGATAAGATTTTGTTGCAAAGTCAGATGTCCTGTAAGTTGTTTTGATATTTACAGCATTTCCATAGCAACTGAAGCTCACTTGATTGTGCTAAAAAATGAGACTACATGCGTGGAAAATACTTAATACTTTAAAGATGTATTTTCTCTAAAAGAGAAAAAGATATTAAAGATATTTTCTCTGAAATATCCCTTTTACTGATTTACTGCCTTGTTCAACACAAGATGGCTGTAAACACAGTAATTTAGACTTTATTGCAGTTAAACAGAAGAAACGAGCTGTAGACCAGTTTGAGCTGGTTTTACTCAATAATATAATGGTAAAAAAAATCAATCATTTCAAAAAGCACTACATCTAAACATGTGACCGCCTGACTGCAGCTGTTTTCTCACAGGTTTAAATTTCATTGTGTCATAATATTTTAGCACCAGTGGGAATAATTGTTGCTTTTCCTTTAATAAATCAACTAATTACATTCTGTTTTACTTTTCTTGTGAATCTTACTGTGAATCTTACTCACACCGGCCCATGCCTACTGCAGACCATTTAACCTGCTTATCAAAGCCTCTTTTTTATTTGGCTTTAAAATATTAATCTAATAAACTCCACAGATTCCTCCAGGCGCTGCTGTTATGATTTTTTATTGATTGGCAGCATTGCTGTGTTTTCAACAAATGTGCATTTCTTTTTAACTCGTAATTTTCTTATTTTTTAGAGTTTAGTGTTTTTTGCAGCGTATGAATGCATGCAGACTTCCTGTAACTCTTCCATAAGGAGATCGTTCGTCCCCCTCAGTGACTCTTTCTGCCTTTTCTCTCTTTTCATTGCTTGTCTGTTTTCCCTCCTTTTCCCTTGTTTTTCTTCTGCTCGCCTTCCTGTCCAATCGTGCGTCTCGTTACTGAAAAACACGACAAACGTTTAGCCAGGAACATTCAGATCCAGCAGCTCCTCCAGCCGGTGGATCCCAGCGCCATTCAGAGTTTGGCGAGAGCGCGGCGGGATTCTGACCAGGACGGCCCGGTGGGTTCTGAGCCCACTCTGCCCCCCTCCACAGGTAACCCACCCGGAGGCGGCGTCGTCCGGACACAGTCCCCGCCATGTTGAGGATCTGATCTCATCGCGGCGGTTCTGTTTGAACATCTGTGTGTGACGGGAGGGTCCACCCTCCACTAACCCACCTGCTATTTTTAACCATCTCTGATTTTGTTTTATATTTTTTTCCTGGAATGTTTAATTTTGTGTTGAGCCTTTTTCATGTTTCAGCCAGAGTTGCTGTGTAACGTTCTCCAACCTACTCCCAGTGCACCATGTAACCCCCCCCTCATCTGTTCCTTTGATATTTTTGGGTTCTGCTTTGTTCTGTTGTGTTCTGCTCAGTTCTTTTCCCATGTGTCTAATTGCTTTGCCGTTATTTCCCCCGCCATCTTTCTGTTGTTCCTCTGGTTTGAGCGTAGCCCCCGCCCACACATCCACCCGACACGAGGCAGTGAGGGTCTGGTTGGAGTCGTTGTCTGGAGGTAGCACAGACCTGAACGGGGATTTGTGTTTTTATCTGTCTGTCGGCTGGCCTTTCCCTGCAGCATGCAGAAAAACTCACGAGCATGCATGCAGCGCCGCAGCCAGCGATCAGACCAGCATCTGTATCTCACCAAGCTTCTCATTTCACCCGTTGCCTTCTGGAAACAAGCTTTCTCTTGGCTTCATGTGCGTTTATTTCACAGAATGAGCTGCTGAGCTCTGAAAACGTTTCCAATGTCTACAAATGTGTTCAGCTTTTTTACATTTTGTCACATTACAACCACAAACAACAACGGATTTTACTGGGATTTGATGAACAGTCGTTTTCAGCACTTGACAATGATTCACTGCTAGATTTTGATCAGTTAATCGTATTAATTGTGATGAATTGATTATTGAAGTAATTGTTAACTAATTCAGTAATCAAATAATTATTACCTGGAGTATACAGACAGAGTTTTCTGAAAGAACAACACAGTCAGAGCAATAATTAAGCCAAAACTGTACAAAAAATAAGGTTTCTGCATTTAAGATGAAAACTTTCATTATCGATAAATCTGTTCAACCCAGAACTCTTCAAGCTGCAGTTTTAGCTTCGCTTGCTTTAAATTTTGGTAAATCTCCTATTAAGCACCTTTTGCTATGTAGTTATTAACTGGTTATGTGAAAAAACAATCTTTAAATCATCCCTGCACTGTATTGATGTTCAGTCCAGCAGAAAGCGCTGAGCTGTTCACGTTTGATGTTAGAAGGATTTTTTTGATGCATCTGTTGCTTCATCTGATCAAGAGTTTATTAAAGGAGCGCTGTTATTGAAGTTGAGGTAATAAAATGTTTATTATTTTATTTTACAACGGAACTGAATAACTAGTTTATTTACATATCTTAATGTATCTTTAATATTGTATAAAAAATGGCTTAAGTGGTCAAATGAAAAATCTGCAGAATGTGTTAATTTTTTAATTTATTGTCATCATAATTTATTAGTAAAATATCCATTAGCTGCAGCCCTGTTAAGAGTTGGTCTCTCTCATAACATCCCAATAAAATTCATAAAAGTTTGTGTGACACAATGTGACGTTTAAGGGATATGAATATTTTTTGCAGAGCCTCTGTATGGTTACTTATGCAGGAGTTATTTCTATCAGACACTGCTGTGATGGTTCAGATATTTGCAGACCAACTCCTCTTGAACATGCATAAATTACTGGTATGAACCTGTTGAAGTTTCCTTTAATCTGCTGATTAAAAGCATGAATGAGTGAAAAACTCACCGGGTTGATGCACAGCTTGAGTTCAGTTGAGATCAGACTCACTAGAATGACTATTTCCTTTCCTGTGCGTCCATGCATTCATGTGAACAGATTTAGTTTAGTGCATTTCGTTAAAGTGATGACTGGAGGAGTGGTTGGACTGAATTATTGCATGAAATGCTTATTTTTTGTTTTCTTGCTTCAGGTTTGTTTGGGGAAAAGCAGCTTTTCCTGTAATATGCTGCTTTTTAACGGTTTAATAGTTTAGTTTCTGCTTCTGCTTGGATCAAACATAATTAACGTCTGCATGCATCTTCATCACTAAGTTCACTGGTTTTCTTTTGTTCATGTATTACAGATGACAGATTGTCATCTGTGCACTAAACCTGTTTTTGGCACATCAATTTCCTAGTGCTGAATGGAGTAAAATGGATTCTGGCTTTGAAACCTATTCATGCTTTTTCAATGATTTATTTTTTTTACTTTTTTGTTCAAATTTATCCCTATATCTTTGGAGCAACAGACTTTCTGAGAAAAGTTCATTAAGGCTCTTAGGCTGTTAGGGAATTGGAAAAAGTTCTCACCCACTATTGACTTCAGACAGTCTGTAACAGCCAGATTATTCATTTCTCTCCGTTTTGGTCTCGTCCCAGAACCGTGTGAGGATGAAGAGCTGGAAGCTGAAGCAGACAGTCCGGACATGGAGCCTGGCACGGAGCTGGACCAAGGTAAAGAGCCGAAGAATTAAACTTTATCTGGTCTTCTTCGTATATCAGAATTATAAAAAGATGGTTATGTATTATAATATTATTGCTTGTCAAGCAAAAGCATGAAGATACAGTGGAAACCAGATATTTACATTCTTGACACTGAATAAAAATACATAAATTCAGTCAGTATTTCATTCACCTCAGTGATTTCATGTAACTCTGTTTTGTCCAGATGACATTCCTTCGGACGCAGAAGCTGAGGCTCGGTTGCACCAGTCAGAGCAAGACGAAGCTCCTCCAGAGGAAAACAAGGACACAGAAAGTCTGGGGAAAGACTCCAGTATTGGTACAAAACACAAGTTGTTCAGTCAAGCTGATATATTAGGAGATATTTTACACACTTTGTCTTACAGAAGTATCTTACATCACTGAAGCTTTTCTGTATTTTTCACATTGCAACAATACACTTGAGTGAATTATATAGACGTGTTAATGCTGTTTGGGGGTGCTAGGTAGGTGATGTCTCAGGATTTTTTTTCAGGATTTTCAGAGTAAATGGGGCTGAACGCAAATTAGCATTTGTAAATAAATACCTAAAAAACATTGTTTTCCTTTTGTTTTAAAGTTATGAGCTGCTTTTGTGTTTGTCTGTCATGTTAACTCCAATGAACTCCATCCAGTTAAAATGGTTTATATCTGTGTGGAGGTAATGGATGATCGGTTTCATTCTTGTTGTGACTTTAGACCCAGCCAGCACCAGCTCACTGCTGAAGGACGACATCGTTCTTTCCCCCCTCAAACCGCCGGCTGAGCCTGTCAGCCCGGTGAGATATTCTACTTACACAAAGTTAAAATGATGGGATGTTTTTTGCAGGAACTCTAACTCTCCCTGCTCCTGCAGGTGAAATCTCCCGGTATTCGTTTCTTCCCGGATCCCTTCTTACCGGAGGAAGAGAAGACAGCTGTGTCCCCGGCTGTCAGGAGCCCGCTCAGCCCTTCATCCGTTTCATTTTACGCTCCCATCCCGTCTCCCGCTCCTGCCGTCACGCTCCCCTCTGCCTCCCCCGCCTCTTCCCCTCCTGTCTCACCCGCCGCCTCTCCGCTGCAGCCATCTGGCCAGTCGCCTGTCAGATCGCCCGTCACGTCGCCGCTCAGCTCCCCGATTCGCTCCCAGCCCATCTCGCTCCCAGAGACACACACGACTAAATCCCCGGTCTTCCCCCACCGCTCCATCTGCCCCCTGACAGGAAACCCCCTTTCTCCGATCTGCGCCCAGCCTTTGCCCTGCCAGGAAGCCTCCTCACCTCTGACCTCTGACTCCCCCGTCAGGACGCAGCCCGTCAGCTCAACGCCCGAGCCGCTCAGGTCCGCCGACTCCTCCATCGAGGAAAACGCCTCGAAAAAGTCAGACATCATCGAAGAGTTCTGGCTGAAGAGTGCAGAGATCCGGAAGAGCCTCGGCCTCTCTCCTTTAGACCGAAGCAGTAAAATCCTGGAGAAGACCCCAATACCGGACCCGACCCCTGTGAAGACGCCGTCCACCGGGGAGCCGAAGCCGGCGTTTACCGGCCGCACCGTCATTCGCAGACTCAACATCACCCTGGAGGGTCAAGTCATCACGCCGATCGCTCCCGCTCCGGCCAAGAGCGACACAAACCTAACGGCGAACGGTGACAGCTGCAACACGTCGGACTCCACCATGCTCACCCCGCCCTCCAGTCCACCGCCGCCCGTCCCCTCCAACCAGTCTCCGGCAGTGCTCAGGCAGAAGAGACACCAGGCGTCTTGGAGCAGCGGGACGGAAAAGCCTCCAGTTGACGCTCCGGTTCCTGCGGCCAGGACGCAGCGGAGTCCCACCCCCGCACCCAGGAAACTGTCGTCCCCTGAGGCTGCGCCACAGACCGCCCCGGTTGTGATAATGAGGGAGAAGAAGAAGCAGCCTCGGCCGGCTCAGGTGAGGAAATCGTTTGTGGAGACGGTGGAGGAGATTCCTTTTGCCGACGACGTGGAGGAGACGTACGATGAGCGCATGGCAGAAACAAGCCAGAAGAAGAGTCAGGCGCCGCCCGCCATCAAGCCGCCGCTGCACCTGGCGTTAGCCATGGAGAACGGTAAGCCGAACATCCCAGTGATCCCAGTCTCCAAATCCCAGAGGGCCACTCGGTTTTCCCCAGAGGCCAAGGAGATCGCTGAAGAGAGAATCAGAGCAAGAGAAAAGTCTGTGAAGAGCCAAGCTCTCAAAGACGCCATGGCCAAGCAGCTGAACAAAATGAAAGAGTCTGACCCAAACAGGAGCATCTCCCCTAAGGTGGCCTGGAGCGCCACTCCGGATTCAGCTGGAAAGACCAAAAAATCACCCGGATCTCCCAAAACGTCGGCTGTGAAGGCGCTGGAGTCGAAGAAAGAGTCTGTTCCTGAGCGTTTCTTCAGCAGCAACAAGAGTCTGGACAGCTCAGTGGCTTCATCAGAGGGATCATCAACAGGCAAGAGCAAGAAGCGGAGCTCCCTCTTCTCACCCCGCAAGAACAAGAAGGAGAAGAAAGCCAAAAACGACGGCAGCAGGCACTCTGGCGCCGAGGAGACGCCGCCCAAACACAAGTCGCTCTGGAAGGCCGTGTTCTCTGGCTACAAAAAGGACAAGAAGAAGAAGGACAACAAGTCGTGTCCGAGCACGCCGTCGTCCAGCTCCACCACCCAGGACTCGGGGAAGAAGAGGACGTCGCCTCTGGGGAAATCCTCAGGTCAGATCCGCGTTGAGAAGTCAGTGTTTCTGAATGTTTGTATCCTGGAGGTTCATGTTTTCTTCTCACTGCGTCGAACAGACATAAAGACTCGGAGGAACCTGAGCTTTTCTGAGGACTCGGACCTGTCCTGTGATGATGTTCTGGAGAGATCGTCCCAGAAATCAAAGGCAGATGTGAGTAAAGTTTCACAAATCAGCTCCGTCTGCCGAGCCGGGAAGACTCAGGCAGCAGAGCATTTACACAGAATCACTACGGCCCAGTGCCTGACCAAAGTGTTCCCACTGCTTAAACTACTTCAGAAGATTGCAAAGAAATAACTTTAATGTTACTGGCATTTCAAGTGATTGGCCTAAACAGAACAGTGGTTAGTTGTATTGCTTTTTCTTAATAAAAATTTAAAAGTGGTGTGCATATGTATCCAGTCAGTTTAATCTGTTATCCCTAAAAATATTTAGCCACCAAATTACTGAAAGTAGTTTTTCCTCTGTTGTTCATACATCTGAAATAAATCTAAAAGTACAAGGGGAGTGAATACTTTATCAGGGTTCTATTCTAACTGAATAATCCAAACGTAGGAAACATCAGATGTTTTGAATTTGTTGAAAATGTTGAGTGAAGTATTAAATTTAACCCTCGTTTTATCAGATTATTATAGAAAATATAAATCGCTGCTGTTTAAACTGCCTTCAGTAAATGACAGGAACTGGAATATTACTGTCATACCCACTGTTTGTTTTGAAAAACTCATTTTTTTCATATTTGTTTTTAATCATTTCTTCCACTCTTAGCGGCATATGGACATCTTTGACCTAGTGTCAGGCATGCAGAAGGAGGCAATAAAGGAGGAGAGACTGGAAAAGGAGAGGAGGGAGATAAGGAGGAAAAAGAGGGCGAAAGAGGGGCAGAAAGAAAGGGAGCCAGAAAAAGAGGTTGACCAAGAAAAGGAGAAAGACAATGAGGAGGTATTACGCAGCGTAAGGGGAAATGATTCTGAGTTTCAAATATTCACCCCACATAGCCTGGTTTTGGCTTTTAAATCTCACCTTAGGTATTTTTAACATTTTTATAATAAAGCCTCAAAATGAGAAATGTTTACCTCTTTCTCCTCAAGAGAACCCAAAACTAATCATGGCGCCAAATTAGGACATGGACCCATCTCAGAGGTCTGGAGAAGCCCAATAAGAGATCTGAAACATCTTAATCATGCTTGATTGGAAAAATTCTTCTAAGGGCTGATGTTTTTTCTGTGTGCAGGCTGCAATATGTGATATGAAGTTCACAAAAACCTCACATTTTAGAACAAGCTCTTTCATTTCAATGGATTTGCATTCATCAAGTTGTGAAATTCAGAATGATTCTCCTGTGTGTGTGTCCTTGTTTTTCTAGAGACACAGTGGAGTTCAGGGCCAGAGGCATGAATTTTTTTAACCGTTGTGAAACTATTGACAGGCTCCCTTTTAGTTTTCTGCGTTGTGATGACGACTCTAGAAGAAAGAAACGGAAAAGTGATCTGAATTCACAGCAGCATGCCTCCCAGTCCTCGTGTCTCACGGGAATCTGATGAACTCTAGTCACTGTCATGGTTGCAGTTTTCCTCTCTGTCAGTAGATCTGTTCAGATGTAGGTTTAGAGCTGAAACTATCCGATTTTATCTTGTACTGTTTTATAGTTTGGTGTTTTGTTGTAGTTTTAGATAGAATTACACAGCTGTGAAAATATTTACTCTCCTACAGATTTCTTCTGTTGTTGTCCCACGTAAACGTAACCTGATAAACAAAGTTTTCATGTATTAATAAAACACAGCAATGCAAACCAACCTTCTGCTGTACTAATGTAACCTAATAGCTGCTTCTGATCAACTTTTAGTGACTCTTTAAAATCACTGGGGTGGATTTTTGGTAGAATTGTTTAAATCCAGCCATATTTGAGAGTTTTCCAGGACGGAAGTCGTGTTTAATGTCAAATAACCACAAATGGTGTCCATACTTTGACTAGGACACCCCAAAACCTTCTGGAAGTGGATTTGCTGGCGCGCTGTTGAGCTTAAAGTTGCTAAATCAAGGCCAGACCAAGGGTCGCATTAACTGAATATTTTCCGTCTTCCTGACTTCTGATCACTTCAACAGGAGAAATGTTCCCTGATCTCAAAACTCTGGCTAAAGTCCTGATTGTAAATCCCATCCCCATTGTGGCAGCAGATCTCTGATTCATCCTCCAGATCAACATCAAAACCCTGAAACATTTGATCTCACACAGTCGAGCACCAAATTTAGACGCCACATCCGTATTTTTCTATAGGTTTGATTTTCTTTTCTGAAATTCTATTAATTGGAGGTAAAACCCTTCCAAAACGTTTTGCTTTCTGCTCCAGAGAATATTTTCCCAAACGCCTTGCAGCTCATCAAGATGTTTTTTGGTAAACCATGACCAAGTGAGGCCTGCAGAGTTTTACATGTGGGACTGTTGGAGTAATTTTTGCGACAGCTAAACAACTTTGTAACTTGGAGTGCATCGATTGCAGCTTTCTGAGCGATCACCGATCTTTAAAAAGACTCACCTGGTGATACTGATTTTGCAGATACCATTTTTTTTTCTTTTTGCCTGAAAGGTTTCACATGAGTAGATGTGACCTGTTGGGCGGCTCTGTCAGGCAGCTCTCTCTCACTGCAGAGCAAAAGGGAACAGCGGCTGAGTTTCAGATTTATGCAGCAGTAGATAAGATCTGTGGATAAGATTAGTTTCTCATATTATTGGCCAATCAGCAATCATTCAATATCTAGGAAATTGGGCCGATTTATTGTTGCATCCATACTTGTAATCGTTCCAGACGAATAAATGTTAATGACTTTATTCTCATCTGTTCTTTGATAATTTTTTTTCTTTCTTTTTTTTGGGTGTATATGTTGCATTGCTTTTTTAGATCTTAGCCAACTTTATGTTGTCAAGCAGGTTCTACCTCATCAGGCCTTTTTTTCTATTTAAACTTAACAAAAAAGTTGGGATAATCACTGATAATTCAAGATTTAACGAGGGAGTTAATATTTTCATTTTTAATGAAGAAATCTGTAAGGGAGGAAATACTTTTGTCATGATTCTGTGTCTAGCTGTCCCGGTATGGGTTATTAACATTGCCTGTTTTGATTATTTTACCACCTAAGTTGTCCCTTACTGTTCTGATTTTGAGCTGTTTAACATAATCATTAACCCATTTAATCATGTCGTCTGTATCATGTCTGTTTTCCTCCCTGTTTTCTGTTTTGTCTTCATCAAGTCTGTTTATGTTCCTCACGCACTGGCGTTCAAGAGATCGTACGCCACAAAGGTAGTAGTATTACATCCGTTCCCATTGAAAACTCCCTCCACTCCTCGCTCCTCCGCTTCCTGCACAGTTCGCTGTCGTAACAACTGCGTGTTTCTGGTCCACAACTAATAAACGGCGCTCGCTCTCTCACTGCTGGATGCTCTAAAACGTGACTTCTTCTTCCTAAAACGCTCGCTCTACTGGTCACTCTGATAAGACTGCTTCTCTGTCTCACTCTTCCTTCTGACGTTTATGTCATAAATATTCATCTGTCGTATGGATTTACTCCAGTGAGCCGACTGGAGCAGCTTGTTCTGCCTCGCTTCCTTTACTCCTTTCTTCTGATTTATGAAAGCTTTTCAAGTCATCTGATAAAGAGAACGTTCCAGTTTTTTTTTATATAAGGAAATTGTAATTCATCCTATAAAAGAGCATGTCCAATATGTGGTTTCTATGGAGTTTGGAAATTTGTGATTTTATTATATTTCAAGACTAGTAGTACAGAAAAGATGCTGTAGCTATCAAAACATTTCAATTACCTGAAAGATAAAAATTTGATAACATTTTATATTAATCAATTTATTACAAATAAATCATTTGCTTGTAAAGGATTATTAATCCGGTACAGTGAAGTGTTTAAAAAAAAGAATGAGATTAAATCATAACATTAGCAAAATAAACATGCAATTTTATCAGAATACAAGTTATAAAATTACGAGAGAAAAAAAGACATTTTGATGATAAAAAATCTTGGATAAGTCCGTATCTCTTTCTTTGAAATGTCTCATTCATTTGCACAAAATTCTGATAATAATTTGATGCTGATTAGTTAAATTTCATATTTGTAAAACTTATTCAGACTTTACAACATGCTCAACATTCCTCATTTTAATTTTTAATAGTTTTAATATTCAACATGTTGTTGATGTTATAACATTACTACTTCATTTTCCTAATATTAATTTTTTTTCCTGGTAATATTACAGCTTTATTCTCACATTATTACGAGTTTACTTTAATTAGCAATTCCTCAAATTGTGGTGTTAAAGCTTTTTTACGACATGTTAATTCAAACCTCAAGATGTTTTTCAGTAAATGTACGTTCTTTTAGAAAACCAGTAGATGTCTGGTGAAACCACGCCTCACCCTCCCACCGTCCAGTTTCCCTTTCTGCTGTTGATGTTCTGAAGTTTCAGGCTCCTTTTAAGGCTTCCAGTCTGAAGCATTTATAAAAGAGATTCCCTGAGTCATATTTTCTGTTCTTTACCAGAAAACCTACACCGAGGAGGAGCTGAATGCCAAGCTCACACGCAGAGTCCAGAAAGCCGCCCGACGCCAAGCGAAGCAGGAGGAGCTCAAAAGGCTGCATCGCGCGCAGGTACACGGCTGAAAATAGATCTGTCCTGATGTCATCTCAGGATTTTAAGCTAAATTATTGTAGCTGAGCCTGCTTTTCTCTTCTCTTTTGCATCTTGATGCCATATGGGCTGTTCAGTGAGACTCAGCTGCTGCGGCCTGAGCCCAGCTGCGTGTCTTATTTAGGAAAGTGTTTGGGATTCGGACCTTCAGGGTTCTGACTCAGCTCTAAGCTGCCTGCTTCCCTGAGGCTGTTTGGCTGTTTTGCCTCATTTCTGCTCAGCATTGAGTTTTTACTGTCTGTCATAGCCAAACAGAAAAACTTATATATGTTTGTTAGTACGTTAAAATTTCGAGAGGCAATTTATTTCAGTAATTCAATTTAAAAGGTATAACTTTACACATTTTCACACTCACTCCATGCTTTTTTTTTTTTTTTAGTTAATTTTAACTATTAAAGGAAAATCTGAAATTCGTCTGCTCAGAAAACTGGAATAAAAATCAGATTTTTAATCCAGAAATGTGAACAGTGTCTGCACTCAGTAGTTGGTCTGGGCTCCTTTCGCATGAATTCCTGCATCAGTGCAGCATGGCATGGAGCAGATCAGCCTCTGGTTCTGCTCAGGTGTTCAGGAAGTCCAGCTTGCTTTGATCAGCTCACCTGCATTGCTGGTTCTGGTATCTTGACAACTGGATTTACATCGGGCCGGTTTTCTGGTGTTACCATGGTGATTGAAGCTGGTATGGTTCAGGAAGGGCTTAGTGGGTTTTGCTTCAGAATCCTTTCAGGGCTGTGATTATCCCTGTGATTATCCCTCCACAGTTTTTCCTTCCACTAAACTTTCCATGGACCAGCCAGCTTCTTTTGCCTGTAGTGGCTTACCTGCCTTTTGGAGAGTGTTTATGATTCCTCACTGAACAACTGTTATGGCAGCATTCGTACTTGGTGTTTAGTTGTGAAACTGACATTTTCATTCACTGTAAGCCAGAATCATCAAAATTAACACAAATAAACACTTTAAATATGAACCGCCTTAAGTCCCGTTTATAAAGGCCAGTCCTGGCTCAGTGTGGACTATTAGATTCTCCTCGATGTTTATGGGGTGATGAAGGGCCAGATAGCAGCAGTGAGATGTACTTTATGAGGTGGATTCATTTAAATATGTGAAATAAGTGCATGTGAATTGAATATTTGGCATATCTGTTCCATCCTTTGAGCCGTTAATTCTTGATATGTCTGCGCAGATCATCCAGAGGCAGCTGGAGCAGGTGGAGGAGAAGCAGCGGCAGCTGGAGGAGCGGGGTGTAGCCGTGGAGAAAGCACTGAGGGGAGAAGCAGGTAACAACTTATTACACTTTCATACTCGCTCATTTTTTAATATCACCACAAATACAACATGACATCGGCAGTTAGAAAGCTAATTACTGTCACCACTTTTTTTATTTGCTTTTTAATAATATTTTAAAGGGATTTTTTTCGTGCCTGACAGTTAAATCTCCTTTCACAGTTGGCGTCCCACTGGTTCCCCCCTCCAAGGCCTCATTTTATCTTCATGTCATTATCGGTTAAACCTTTTATAGATGCTCCAAATGGAATAACAGTAATATCTGAAAACCTGTAAACCACACAATCTGCCGCTGTAGTCATGATTCTCACTGCGCTGAAAGACATGTCCACATTTACAGTTTATTTAGTTCCACCAACATAAAATCAGACAGAAAATGAAACTGTTGTTGATCTTAAAATCATGTTGGCAAGTGGCTATCACAGACAAATAATCTGTAACACAATTTATTATTTCCACTGTACAAAGGGCGTATATCATCATTTTCTTTTCACTTAGCTTGTAGCTCAAACAAATTATATTCCAGGAGTGCCCACAGGTGTCCTGCATGTTCCAGATGTGTCCTTGATTTGAAATAGCTGAGCTAGCTCCTCAGCATCCCATCAGGTTTTAAAGGAACCTGCAAACAAAAAACTATATATTTAGTTCAAGCATGTTGGAGCAGGGACTCCAACAGTGTTTTGTTAACTCTAATACTAGATCATTTAAAGTTGCCTAAATCTTTTCCATTTTCCAGAAGCCAAATTTATTTCTCCCATCCAATATTCATACAATCAAATGTTGCAATGTGTTTTAACGTGTGTACTGCTTTACTGTCTTAAAGGCTTTTATAAAGGTACTTGTACATTACCCAAACAGCACAAAAGAAGATCAGGTATTAGATTTACTTGGGTTTCTGTTCTGCACTGCACTGTCATGTGGACTCCATCTGTGGTGACACACAGCAGCAGTTCTCCATCTCCAAACATGTTGATCTCTGTTTGTTCATCACATGTGTGCCATCGTCAAAGTGCAGCGCTGCATGCGATCCGGAGATGTGTGTCCCCACATAGATTTGTCTGTGCTCAATCTGGATGTTTAGCCTCTCAATGAGGAGAGTTTCTGTACCTAATCCATCTCTAAACTGCAAACAGAATGTTTGGAATCCAGTTACCAGTTAGAACTTTGACAGCTCCTTCTGTTTTAGAAGAGTCTCTGCAAATATCTTTGTGAAATGCTGCAGATATTTGCTGAGATTTGTTTGGAGCCCTCTGAAGCTTATCTGTTAGTTTGCCATCCAAACTAACCTCAAACTGAATTCAATGCATTTGACAGTAAAACTGAACCCAAACTCACCCCATAAACAGCAGTACAGCAAATCTATGCAACACTCTGTTTATTATATCTGGAAAATGCAAGTTTGATTCCTGCACTGCAGAACACACTGTGGTGCGTCCTGCCGAACTCTCTTTGTTCTGAGCGTCGCTGCAGCGTGTCTGTGTGTTTGCATGACATGCTGTTGTTGAAGATTTTTGGTTTGTGTGTGTTTGTGTTTGGATGCCCAGTTTGGGGTCGTGTAAAGTAACTCCTATCTCTAATCTACCCTGTCATTGTAGACTATTGGGGAGATTCTAATTACAGTGAAATCCTGGACTTGCATCTGGGCGGTATGTATTTCAAATCTGTCGCTTTAAAACTAATCCAGTAGCTAACCCAATCTCTCCTTCCCCTACTTGTTTTACTACTTGAGCTTTGTACCCCACGTGTCTACCTGTAGTGTCTGGTGGCTTTTTAGCCTTTGCACTATTTGTGCTCCTTAACCCCTCTGCCTTCATCCCTCACTGGGTTTGTAGTAGGGACACTTGTCACACCAGAGATCAGACACTGTTTTTATAAAGATCATGAAGTCATGAATAAGGAATGAGAGGGTAGAAGATTAGCTGCTATGTGTCAGTCCTTGTTATGCAGATTGTTCAGTACGGACTGCAGCAACATGCATAAGGAAACACTGTCAACCATACAACGGCAAAACACTAAAACATTATTTTATGGCTGTAAAACTGTAGAAATCTTTTTTAAGCAGGAGAGGAGGCAAGCCCCAATGAGGATTCGTTTTTGTCCCAGTCTGAAATTTATTTTAAGTTGATAAATTTATTGCATGTTAAAAGCCATAAATAAATGCCATAAAAAACACATTACAGTTAATCAAATTTTGAGCAGAGTGCAGAGCTCCTGACATGCAGACATGGGACTGAATGTGTCTAAAGATAGTCAAAGCCACAGACTGAGCATATGTCAAATATGGAAAGTTTAGAGAAGACTGCTTCTAAAGTTAGAGCTCTGGGTCAAGAAATGTCAACTATGGTGCTGTACAGGTAGAATAGAGTAGAAATGACTGTTATTATCCCACAGAGTGAAAATTCAGGTGTTACAGCTTCATCAAGACATGTAGGATCACACTAAAGGAGCAAAAGTGTTGAATATATATATATAATAACAAGATGAACAGTAATAATAATATACAGTACAAGACTATAACATATAATATTGTGTAGTTATCAATAGAAATATCCACAAGATGTGCAAATGAGGTTTTGTTTACTGTACATAATATTTATGTGTTGAACATTAAAAAGACAACAGAGTGTTTAGAGTGCAGTATATCAGAAAAACAGATGTGCAACAACAGCAGAAATAGTATGTGAAATGAGTAAAAGCAGAATGAATGACTGTATGAATGATGTAAACACTGATTAGTTGGTTATAAAGTCTAACAGCTGAGATCAACAGATATTCCTCAACATTTGGCTTCAGATTCCCAGTTTGAAGGTTTGAACCCATCATGCACAACATGA
This sequence comes from Brachyrhaphis terrabensis, assembly GCA_903067065.1. Taxonomy (NCBI): domain Eukaryota; kingdom Metazoa; phylum Chordata; class Actinopteri; order Cyprinodontiformes; family Poeciliidae; genus Brachyrhaphis; species Brachyrhaphis terrabensis. The sequence continues at coordinate 103,224 of CAEGAG010287109.1, forward strand.
GCAGTAAAAATCACACCTGTAAGGCTTATTGGAGATCTGCTGGACAAAGTCACAGGCAGGAAGTTTTGCCATAAACTCATTCAAAAATTGCTCATTGAGACCCCAGTTTAATACTCAGGAGGAGAGTTTTACTGTCTAAACTCTCTCAGCCAATCATGCAGCAGCCTCACAGTCAAAGGTTTCCTGCTCAGCAACATAAATGTGTGTATTTTTCTGGGTCTGTTTATAATAGATGCACTTTTTACAACCCTGTTTGCCCCAAACGGCTCTGAGTTTTGGATGCATATAATTCCTCTGACAGGATTGGTAAAAAAAACATTTTTTTTTTTTTTACCAATCCTGTCATGGATTGACAGAAGGGATTGATCAACAGATAGGATTGATCTTTTCTTTTCTTTCATCATTTTAAATTTTAAAACGAGGAATTGAAATGCAAGTCTTATCTTTTAAAGAGATTATTTAAAAATAAATAAAAAAAGACCAAACTATTTTACGAAGGGGATTTTTGACACATGAGCTCTAAGCCACCTGTTTGGGTTGACTCTAAAATTTATATTCTTGTGATTAAATGTATCCAATTACTCCCGTTTTCCAGTTTGTTTCATCTCAGCCTTCTGTTAATTCATTTACATATTTAAGATAGAATATGTAAACTGGAAATGCACATGAAACTCAGCCCTCCTTCACACACACACACACACACGCCCACACACCCCCACACACACTACAGAAGTCATATAACCTCCATGAACTGACTCCTACTAAGCTGCTGGCCTGCACTGTGCTGCTGTAGTTCTGCTTTATATTCCCAATAGTTGCTTCCTCATACCTGCTCCGTCTCTTCATTCCCAGAGTGTTTCTGTTGTGCGTCCTGATAGATCAGTGTTTTAACCCTTTCACGGCGGCGGCTGAGTCTGAAGTGTGGTCGCAACACAGAAGCTGTCTCTGTTCGTCTGGGTTGAACTTGATGTTGTGTCTGTTGTTGTCGTCTTGCGGAGGAATCCATCTTTTTCTCCTCATGTGTTCTGTGAGCTCTGCAGTGTTTTTTGCGAGAGGCCAGTAGTTTGATTTCAGCGAGAGGCCGGAGACGTGTGTGTTTCCTCGAGTTTGCGCGGCATTTGTGTGTTTTCATCCCGCTGCTTATTGACAGGTGAATGTGTGGAGATTTTAAAGGTGAGCATTTTAATGTTTGTCACTGTACCCGCTTGACCAGAGGCGTGCTGTTTCATCTCTTTAGAACCAGCTTGTTTTCCCATTTAACCGTTGGGCTCATGCACTATGCAGGAATGCTGAACAGAGTTTTTCTTCTGGTTCCTATCACACCAAGTCAACACCATTTATAAAACACTTCAAAAACAGCAGAGCTGTAATAAGAGTAAGAAGAATAAAACAATATTAGAAATGAAACAAAATAGTTAACAGTTAAACACAAGTGAAAGTATCATTAAGAGAGCAAAGGACAGATCAGGTGAAGCAATCCGATCCCAACTGAGATAGATTAGTTTGAAACCCAAACCAAAGAGGTGCATCTTAAAAAAGGTTTTTTATTTGTAATGAGGATGCATTGCATAATTTGGAAGTCAAAAAGTTTATATCTGAATCCCTCCAGTTTATCACCAGTAAACGCAACAATCCAAAGAAGATATTAAAATACTGGATCTGACTGTTGAGCTATAGGAGAACCAGGAATCACACAGTTCACTCTGTTTCCAAGACAACCGAACACCGGTTGTTACGGAGTCTGTAGCAACTGATAGTTGATTTATTGGTGTTATATTTTAGCCCTTCAGGTCATACAGGAACCATTTACTTGTTTTCCTTTAGATTCTGTCACCTAAATGTAGTTTTCCATAAAAATGTAATCAGATAAGTTAATTATTCCTGTTCAGATAAAAATCTACTGAGCATGCATTTCCAAAAATATTTGCATAGTTTGAGGAAGCCATTAAAAAGCCATTAAGACTCCAGTCTTTCCAAAGCACATATTCTCTTTTTCTCTGTGATGGTCTCTTGTCATTATTATCCAACATTCAGGCCTTAAAACTCTTCAACCACCAGCCGTAAAACCAGTTAACTACATCCCACACAATCAGCTCCGCATCCTTTTTGAATTGTTTGAGCAACGTTTTACCTTCATTACTTGGACTTTAATTAAAGGAGCCCATTCTGTTTACAATTGTTCCTCTTTTTCTTTGGAAAATCTCTTCCCTGAAAGCAAATTAGAAAAATAAATCCCAATTTGCACTTCAAAAGTCTCCAAACTTCAAAAGTCTGGCAACACATTAGGGTGGGTGGTCTAAACGTGTTCAAGCAGGTATTTACTCGGAGAGGCTCTTTAAAGACAAAGCAATTATCAGTGTGTGCATGAACACGATGATCAGTAATGGTGTTAAATTATTTTATGTGCTTTGATAAACACTGACCATATGTTGTAGGCTATTCCCATTTTATTACTGACACAGGGAGCTGTTACCTAATTGAAGTTTATCTGCGGAGCTGCAAATGGAAGATCAAACAGGAGGCTTATTTTTTTCCAGCTCGGTCGTCTGGATTTGTTGTTTTTACTTGTTTCCCTTCTGTGTTTTTACCCTTTTTCATTTTTCACACCACAGCTTATCTCTCCCAGCTCTTCTCTGTAGGGGATTGGTCTTCTCCTCCATATCTGTGTCCTTTGTTGACTTTTCTCCTTGATATTTTCTTCTGCACCGCACCCTTCTCCTTCCCCTTCCTTCCCCATCTTTGTGCTTTTGTGGTGTCCTGTTCTTTCTTCTACATTATCCTCTCATGCTTCCTTCTCCCTGGCTTCTGCACCATCTGTGTCCCTCCCTCTCATTATTTCCCCACGTCTTGTGGAAGTTGAGCCCTTTGTGGGGATGCCTCGTCGGAGACCGCTCTCCCTCTGCCCTTGCTGTTCCTCTGAAGGTAACGCCACCTTGCCGCATGTTTCCAGCAGAGTTGTGGCAGGTCGCCTTCTCAGCCGTAAGGTTCTCCAGCTCTGGGTTACTTTGTTTTCCCTAATGTATGACCTCAGTTACTCACAGTAACAGAAACAATAGCAACATGTCAGAGTACCAAAAGTTAGTGGTGATGCTGCTAAAGTTTAAACATATCAGTAAACTAGATGCAAGGAATGCTAAAGAGGAAATGTTGTCCAAACTGTTTGTCCCAGTTGGTGTTTATAGCAGCGGTAAATAACATGTTGGGAACCGACCTAAAGATCAACTGGACTGTTATCACCAGAAACATGAGGAATTTTATTGGTTTTATGTGACAGGGTGTACATAGTTACAAATCTACAACTTTTGTCTAATCTAAAATATTGCTGCAACTAGCATTTATTTTAGTAATTAGAAATACATGAAAAATACAAATAATTCCTTCTTTAAATAAAAAAGCCTTTTCTTGCCTAAAATGCAATAATAAATTATTCTTTTAAGATATGCTTAATCATTTGTAGCAGAGGATGCATCTGGAGCTGAAAAACACTCTTAACATCAACATGTAAAAAGTTCAGCCTTCTTTAAGTAACAATTGCTGGTAAATGACTAAAAGATCTTCTAATAGTGTCTTAAATTTCTACAGTCAATAATTGTATATCGATCAAACACCTTGGTGGCGTTGCTCATGCAGCATTGTCTGCCATGTCCTCCAAAATGGCCGACGAATGATTGGAACCACACATTTAGCTGTTGTACAATGAGGCTTAATGATATTATTTTTACTGTAAATGTTCAACAGCAATTAAACTTAATGCAACTTTGAGTATTTCTCAACAGATTTAAAATGTTGTTCTGTGGAAATATTTCCCTCCTTTAATTGTGAAACGCTGCAGTCAAATCAAAGGGAAAACTATCCGGACGTGTTTTTAATCAACAGCATGTTTCTTCTAGCTGTTTGGCTAATCTGTATTTATTCCATTTTTGTTATTGCTGTTGGGAATTGTGCCCTTTAAATATGCATATGCTTTCTTCACTATGAATACCTGGAAGCTCACAAACAAGTGTGTATTTGAGGACTGAAAAGTTGCATGCTGTGACAGTTTGACATTAACAATCAGGTCTTACCCAGAGCAAGTCTTAAAATTTAATGCTTCGTCTGGTTTGTCTCTGTATCTAACAGCTGTGAGACGTAACTCTGCCTGAGCTTTCTAAGTGTGAGGAAGCCGGTGTGTTTCTGTGGGTTGTTTTTGCTGTTTTGTCCCAGATTTTAACAGTTTATGTTGAGGGTTGATGGTGGTGGAAACTGTTCTGTGGTTTAGGAAAGAAAAAATGCAGACTATGTTAGAAAGATCAGTTTTGATTTGGTAATTGTTCTGCTTTCAGCTTGATGCGCTCTTCCTCAGCTGTGTCCGTCTCTGTTTCTGTCAATAGCTCAGCTCCATCCTGGAGACCACAGCCATGCCGTTTATTTGTGTACGAGTTTTTTTTTTCCTTTTTATTTTGCAAGAGTCTCCTCTAACCCAGCTAAGTATGTCATGCTGCATCAAGGATTCCCTTCCGGTGTTTGATTGAAACTGCTTGGCTCCATCTGCTGCAGGGAGATAAATGAAAAGTTTCATCACACCAGCATCAGACCTCCCCAGGCATGCTGCATAGATCGGTCTTCTTTGCAGAACAAAGCAGGAATGAAGTCGGATTGTGGCTGTTCTGAATGCAGTGCATGATGCCGGTGACTCTGACCATGCTTTCCCCTGAGGCAGACTCAATACGAGAGCTGAGTCATTTCATGAACATCTAAACTTTTAGTAGAACATGTGCAAAGAGTAGACGGTATTTCTTACTTTCTGCCCTCTAACTGCTGAGCATTAATGGGGTCTAAAAAGGGTTTTGTTCCAAGTTGTGGGGCTTTATGTGAAACATTTGTGGAAATTTTACATAGACTGTTTTTTTTTCTTTTAAGATTTAGGATGGTAAATAATTTCCAGACTGGTTCCACCTTCTTAATGTGATGCAGCTCCTGTACAGTTACACTGGAAAACAAACAGATTTATTTGCGGGAAGTAAACTAGTATTTTATATTCTTCAGTTTGATAAAAAAAAAAAAATTAAATAATTTTCAGCTTTTGAACATCTAAAGGTTTTGACTAGTATTTAGACTATTCTAATCCACTTTGACAAAATGATCAGTTAAACTGCAGAAGAATAACCCCAGATCATGATGCTACCACCTCCGTGTTTCACAGCAGGTATCGGGTTCTTCTTTGTGCTGTTTGTCTGCCAAGGATATTTTTTTGACATTGTAGCCCAAAAGGTCGGACTGTAACTCAGGCTACGTTCACACAGCAGGTCTTGATGAATTCAGATTGTTTTTTTTTTTGCATGGTCATTTTTACTACTAATTAAATCCAACTGCAGTCAGACTCCAGACTTTATTGGCTTGGCATCAACAAGTGGCAGCCATTTTACAGCAGGTCTTTATGTTTCCTGCTAACATGTTTGCTTATTTTGAGTTGAATTGTAAATGGATCTAAGTCACTTTAAAGGTGGAAAATGTTTGGAAATGATTTATTGGGGGTTTTATTTTCTCAAAAACATGCAGTTGATTATTTTCTTGTTCTTTTCAAAGTTTTAAGACTAAGTTTGAAAAGAAAACTAAAATCTTCCCAGGAGGGGGCAGCTGTATGTAGCACACTGGCCAAACTGGGTAACACAAACTCAACATTGCAGCAACAGGTGGTTGTGTGTGGGTGAATGTGGGTTGTTTGCTTTTAGTGTGTACACTAAGCAGAAGTATACACATACACTACAACCATGGGTTCTTCCCCCGCTCTGCGTGCCATCATCGTCATGTATGGCCCGACTGAGCACGCTGGTGTCAGTTCCTCCTTCCACCAACCATTCCTCAGCAAGGACACCCGGCTTGGCTGTCTCTGTGCCTGTCTCGGTCCCCGTCTGTGTGACATCCCGTCCTCTGGTCGCCCTGTCTTCACCTTCTGCTCCCGTCCTCCAGGTATGGGCAAGAAGGACGACCCGAAGCTGATGCAGGAGTGGTTCAAGCTGGTGCAGGAGAAGAACGCCCTGGTCCGCTATGAGTCGGAACTCATGATATTGTAAGTAAATTATTGTAAAAACCCCCCAAAAAACTATTTGTGTAATTAAACTGTTTTGCATCCACAGAAGAATATGGCAAGTGTTTTTTGTTCCTCTTTTTTCAGTTTTTGTTTTTACTACCTGAAAAATTTTTTTTATTAAAATCTTATTGTGATGTTATTTCACATTTTACAACACCACTCAACAATCTCAGACCTGATAAATTAAAGCATTTATGGTTGTTGCAGGCTTAATGTTATGCATTCAACATGATGTAAAAGTGTTGCTAAGCAGAACTGAAATTCATCACTTCTAGGAGAGTTATGAGGAAATTTTATGACTCTACATCAGTGGTGTCGAAGCTTTTTGCTCCAAAGGCCAAAATTGGGAAATTTAAGCAACTTGTGGACCACAACATTCAATAAATTAAAGGCAAAAATGTGCTTTTTTGTGATTTTTTAATTTTTTGGTTGTTTGTTTTACTTGCTCAACAGTAAACAAAATGTTAATAAAATCTGTCTTTGAATGTCCCCTAATTGGTAAAATAGTAAAAATTCTTCACAAATCTCTTAAACATGGTGGTGGCAGCATCATGCTGTGGGGATGGTTTTCTGCAGTGGTTGCAGAAGACCTGAGATTGGAATAGAGGTTCACCTTCCAGCAGGAAAACCACCCGATTTATGTGTTAGAATGGCCTAGTCAAAGTCCCGACCTAAACCCAATGAAAAATCTCAAAGAAATACATTAAAATTTGCTGTTAAAATGTGACAAAGTAAAAAAAAAGTGCAACATTGATTTTTAAAAATATGGTTATTTATAGGAACATGTATAAACTCAATGACAGTAGAAGAAGAAATTTTCAGCTTTAATGTAATTTGTGTTTGATTTGTTTAAATTTTCTCCAGATTCTGATTTTTTTTAGTTTTATTAGTCCCCACCAAAACTTCTGGTTTGAGAAGAACAGTAGATCAACGAAGCCTCCAGGTCTCAGCAGCCGGCTGCTAATGTCTGCAATAACAATAAAGATGTTTCACTGTCAGCCAATAAATATCTTCCCCAGAGTCCTGAACCGGGACGGCTCAGCAGATCATCATAAAACCGTCAGGGGTTTATTCTGTTCATTTTTTATCTAATCTCTGCTTTCTTTTATGAGAATACAATTCCACTTGCTAGCTATTTACTGAAGTAACTGTATTATATTCTCAAACAAATTCATTCAATTATGATGTTATCTTGTTACATGTTCTGAAAGCTTCTGGATTAAGCATCTGCCTTGCTTTGAAGAACTAATAATTGCTTATTGAATTTAACACAAGTGAGTAAATTTGCTTGGAATCCGCTGGATTTTTACGGCCTTGCACAAGTTTTCACACCCTCTGAATTATTCATGTTGAAACCACAAACTTCAGTTTATTGTCATTAGATTTTATGACAGAACAACGTAATTATTCAGAACTGGGAGAATGTTCTCCACCCAATCTGAGCTGGAGCTGGAGAACTGATCTGCAGCAAACAATGTTTCGACTTCCATCACACTTTCCAGATTTCATTTCCAAAATAGCTTTGTTCTACTTTGTGTTGACTCTCAAAACCATAATTTGAAGTTTGCTCTGTTGATCAGATGCATTTTCCTTTTAGCTTTTTATCATATTTTGTCATGTTAAAACCTCAAACTTATTTCTTCTTCTGTGATTCTGTGTCAAAGTGCCAGAGAGCTGGAGCTGGAGGACCGGCAGAGTCGGCTGCAGCAGGAGCTCCGGGAGCGAATGGCTGTGGAAGGTGAAAACATTAATGCTCGTTATCTAAAGGAGATCTCACTGTAATACTGCAGCCAAATATTATTGGTTTTAATATAATATGAGTTAAAACAACATTTAATTTCCTTTTGGGGTCAATAAAGTATGTTTAATCAAATTGAATTAAGATTCATTTCATTTAAAATAGAACTGAAAACAACATATTTAAATTGTTCCATAGTTTTTAAGCATCTCAACTTATCAAATAAATGGCTTATCATTTATTTGATAATAGTTGGTATTTTAATCTATTGAGATTAGGGCTGCAACTACTTTAGTAATCAATTAGTCAGGATCAAAACTTCCCACATCTTGCAGATTTTTCATTTAACCACCTCAACCTTTTTTATACAATATTAAGATACATTAAGAGAAGCAAATAAACATATAGTTCAATTATTTTTAAAATAAGAAAATGGTAGCATTCCTGTAGTAAACCTGAACCAGGTGAAGATATAACTGCCACTTTAGGACTTTTGGCTAAAACATATTTACAGACAATCTTATATGCAAAATGTTTATGTGTGTTTTGTACAGTTTTGGTTTAATTACTGCTCTGAGTGTTTTTACAGCAAATTGCCTGTTTGGAGTTTGTATAATACTCCAAAACCATTAATCAGTTACTAAAGTAGTTGACAATTATTTCAATAATTGGTTCATCACAATTAATCAGATTAATAGTTTCAGCCTTAATTGAGATGTTCCTGTTTGTTGGTCACTTCCTGAACTGTGGATGTTTTTCTCTCCTCAGACCATCTGAAAACTGAGAAGGAGCTGGCTCAGGAAAAGCAGATCCTGAATGAAATGCTGGAGGTGGTGGAGCAGCGCGACGCCCTGGTGGCCCTGCTGGAGGAGCAGAGACTTCGGGAAAAGGAGGAGGACAAGGACCTGGAGGCAGTCATGCTCTCTAAGGGATTCAGCCTGAACTGGGCCTGAAAGCTGACAAACAAAAAACAACAACACAGGGTTTGTCTCGTCAAGCAGCAGCGCAAACTCCACTCAAGTCGTCTGAAGATAGACACGAGCAAACGATCCGGAACTGTCACACCTACAGCACTGAATGTGTAGATATGTTTCCAACACAACAAACACGCCGCGGCTGCCTCTGACACTGACGCAGCGCTCCCACGTCCCCGCCTGAAGGCGGTCCAACTTAATCACTCTACAGTTGGGTTCCTCTCCCTCTGTGTGGGAGGAGAGCCGAGTTCATATTCACTAGTTTATCATCGCAGCCTTGAAGAGGATCCTTTCAGGCCCCGGGGCCCACAGGGAGAATGTGTGGAGACTTTATAAAGGGAAGAATCGGTTCAGTCCTGCTGATGTAAAGAAATTGTAAAGTTTTTGTGTATAGATGTGTTGAACAACATTTTCTGCAGAGGTGTGTTGAAACATTCAGCACCTTTTTCTCCAGTGACAGAGTGTTGATCCTAATGAACCACACACACCCCTGAACGGCCATGTTTTTGTCCTCCTCTACTGTGTTTAGTGAGTCAACACTAAGAATTCATTAACTCTGGCCACCTTTTTTAGTTCTTTTTTATATTTCTATGTTTGCTTTTAAAAGATGAACACTTTTTTCCGTTGCATTCACAGGAGAGTGCCCAGGATCTCATTGTCTCCTGCTTAAGCCCCCTGCACTCCTAAGCCATTGTGTGTCAGTAATGTGGCTGCAGGCTCATGCAGCCGAGCAACTTGACCTGTCTTTAATCATTTCTCAGACTCGATAACGCCCGGCCTCTCCGCGAGAGGCGCCGTTTTACAGTAAATCACACTGACAGTTAAAAGTTTACAGAAACGCGTTTGATTATCGGGTGGCTATTGATGGCGCTGCGGGAGGCGGGACGCGTTCGGCTGGTGGAGGGAACAGTGTTATCTGTGTGATCTCGTTATACCAGCAGAGGTCTGGAGTTCCTGTCACTCACTCTGTGCCACAGGAAGTTCTCAGTTACACTACAGACGAATCGCGGCTCTTGCTGAATATTTGAAAATGCCTTTTTAAGTTTTGTTTTCCACACTAACGTTATATTTAAGTCCAGTTTTTTGTTTTTAAGGTGGAACTAAGTTCTTAAATCTATTCTGCTTCATGCAAATCAGTTAGAAAGAATCCAACAACGTTAAAAGTGCAGCAGAGGGTACGGTTGAAAACCCCGACGTGATCGGTGGATACAAAGTTACATAACTTTAAAGACTGTTGTTTTTCGATGGCGTGTGAAACGTTTGACGTGATTGTACTGATATTTATTAACGTGTGAAAACTGTACCATATGTAAAGAAAAATGAATCCTAATTTGTAAAACTGTTCTGCTGACACATGGACTGCAATGTAAATGCTTCTTCATGTAGCTAGAACGCATAGATGTATGCAATAAAACAATGCAGTTGTTCTTTTACATATTTGGGCCAGAACTCTGATTCCTAAAGGGACGGGTCCGGTTGTGTGTGTGTGTTGGGATGTTGGGTGGCTAAAAGAAAACAGATGAATGAACATCACAAACTCCTAATTCTGCTTTTTGTGAAAGTTTGGTTGTTGACATCATGAGAGCGGTCAGCTGACCAGTGGAGGAAATTACAATGACTGATCGACTTTTGGCAAATTTGAAATGGAGCCTGAAGCTTTGGTAGCGTTTGAGCTGCAATAACTTCAGCTTCATGTTTTATCCAGGAGGATCCTGGATCCTCAGCACCTTGAGAATCCACAAGCTACTGAGGGGCACCAAAATATTCAACTTCTAAATAATCATAACATATTTAAAAAAAATATATATAAAACATTTTGTTATAAACAAAAGTAGTACAAAAGTAAATTTTTTGTAAGTAAAACGGGATGAATCACCTAAATTATTTTACTGTTGTAGACAAAACAAAGTAGCAAAGCATAATTTTGCATGCAGTTATTCACTACTAAAGCAACAAATGAGAAACGTGAAAACTGATTAATACAAAAGCAACAGACAGATTCAAAATTTACCTTGAACAGCCATTATAGAGTTTATTAATCAAAAATAACTTCCTGTGATAAAAAGTAAAAGATGAGGATTTTAGGATTTGAATAAGCTCCTAATGAATCTTCCACAGGAAAACAAAACTTGTTGTGATTATATAGGTCAATTTTCTCTATCGGGCCTCTTAGTTGTTTTTTGGGTTGGCAGCATGCAAAAACATTACTTTATATAATGAGCCCTAGTTCTGTTTTACACTATTGTGTGAAACAGAACTAGTATTCATTGTGCTTTATTTTTTACCTCCTTTTATTCCCACTTGAAATTAGTTATTTTCACAAATCTTACTTCCCACCAAATAAGGAGAAATGGAATAAAAATACTGATTTGGTTGGACACCAGATAATTTTTTATTAAATCATCTTGCTTAGTGGTTTAAAACTCTCTTTAAAGGTTTTTCTGACACTTGCAGCATTTATCTGCAGTCCATTAGACAGACATCAGGGTCTGGAATCACACCCCGCAACTTTCTGTTATATTCCGTTTGTTGTTTTAGATCAACTAGTATATCATCATTAACTGTTACATTGCAGACCGAAAGGCTAAGAATTGCATTTCTGCACAGCTTTAGCATCTTACCCGTGCTTTTATTGTGAAAACGAATGAAGCTATATATGACTTCCGGTGAAAGAAAACAGCTGTTTGAGGTGGAGAAGTTTTCTACAGCTGCAGACGAAACGTCAGTAATGATTGCATCGAGTTTCAGGGACTGTCAGGTGAGTATTAAGACTGTTTTAACCACCGACACAGTAATAATCTTATTTTAGTTAAATTCAGAGTTTTTTCGCTGTGAAATGAAGCTGCTAAAGTTAAAGAGAGACTTCAAACTTTCCTCATCAAAGTCAGCTGGTCTGGAAAGTGAAGCAACAAAGTTTTCTGAACTGACCTTTGGATATTTGTGCTGAGGAAGTTTTCTGTTGGAAGATGCGCAGTTCTGTTATCTGCTCTGCAGGCGTGGAAAGATGAGGCCCTGCCTCTGTCTACCAGCAGCAATGAGGCGTCCAAACTGTATGACGCCATTCTCACACAGGTAACCTTCCAAACATCTAATGTAAAAGAGAAAACCCACAAGTGACTATTTTATAATTATGATTAATATGTGGTCAAAAACAGATTGCTGGAATATTTAAATTTGTTTAAATTGGTAATCACCTGCAGGTCTGTTTTCTACACGGGAACTTGATTATGTCGCCATCGTGACTGTAGGCGGCGCTGTTTCTCCTCTACACCTGTTTTTTCCACACATTTCACCACCAAAAATGAAGAAATAAACTTAAATATATTAAGATACTGATAAGCTGAGATGAGGATAATTATGAAAAATGAATTTGCACATTTGAGAACAGAGCTGCAGAATACATTGTAAGTGTATCGTGACAATATTGATATCTCAGTTGACTTTCTGAAGCACCATATTATCATTTTTCATGTGAATGTAATAGAGGCAGCAGATCTTCACAACAGACACAAAAGAGATCACCTAACAGGTCAAAGGTCACAGAGTGATGGAAGAACAGCTCATTTAATATTATCATCACCGTCACAAGATTTTCTAATACCGTGCAGAAAAATGTTTGAATCACTCAAAATACTCATTTACACAATAATAGTAAAGATACTAGAGTATCCATGGGAACCAACATTGGAAAGCTGAAAATGTTTTCTGTTGACATCAAAACATTTTTTTAGCTTTTGTTGAGCTGAAATGATGACGGTGAACACTGAACCTCCAACAGACTCTATGTATTTCAATATAATCTAATATTTAATACTGATTAAAACACCATCAATATTTATTCACCTAGACCTTTACACAGCCACAATACTGGTGATCAAAGTATTTATCAAATCAGTATATAAAAAAATCAGGTTTAAAAACTGAAACTAAACGGATAAGGTCTGATGAGGTCAGAAGTGCTGCCACATTTTTAGATGTCCAAAGCCTGCCTGAATAAAAAAGTCTTGAGCTTTGATTTAAAAAGTCAAGCTGAGTTAAATATGGAGATCTAATGGAAGCTGCTTGACATAATTTATGGTCATAATGTTTGGCAGAGGTTTATGGACTGACACCAAGTATCATAGTCTCTCTTTAGGTTACAGAAACTTCTCATTTCTTTTATTTCATTCCTGCTCTATTTAGTTCTATTTGCATGTTGTTGCACACGTAAAGGATTATAATTTTCTTCCCCAAGTTGAGTGCATCTTTAAAAATGAGCTATGTGATGTTAAACCTGTTTCTACTTGTCTAGTATGTGAAACTGAGAAATGATGAGACACTGGGAGGAATTGAAGGATGTATTTCTGCTATCCAGACAGCTGACCCCAACTTTGGTAAATAACTTCCTTATTCCTTACAAGTTACTAAAAGAAAACCTTCCCTCACTGGGAGTCGACCAAAGAATAAAATCCAAGCGTTGAATTTAAGTTTAATGCTAAGATTAATCATTGAAAGCTCCAGAGGACAACAAGTGCATTTCTTATGAGCTTTAGTTTGAGCAATAATTGTTTTATTGTTGTCCAGAAAGAATAGAAGACAATTTCTTTGACATGAAAAAATACTTGAAGTTATTGGTGCTAAAGGTGGTTCTACTTGGTCTGCATTACTTTAGCTTGTGTTGCTATGGAAACGTTCTTTAATTTTTAAACACACAGAGGAGATGCAAAGCAACTGAGCTGCACCAGGCTGAAAATCAAATTTAGTTGAAGTGTTTATGGTTCTTGCTTTTATAACAACATTTAGCAAAGTTATTGGCTGCATATTAAATATTAAAGCTCAGGTTTCAGCACATGAAGTCGTGGGCTTCAGGTGACGTTATAAGTGTAGAAAGTCTGTCTGGTGTATTGATTGACCAGTAGTTGTTGTTTTTAACCTTTTCTGTATTTTTAATATCACTTTATCTGTTGTTTACAGTCAGAGACAGAAATGAAACTTTAGAAAGTTCTTAGAACCCTTCTGGGTCCGAAACAAAACAACAGAACCTTGAGAAGAGCGTGTGATTTCATGTGATTTTTCATGTTGACTCTTGGAAAAAAAAAAAAAGATTTATTCATTTCTTGATGCCACAGTTATGGGTCATGTGATCAGCACTGGGTTGGAGCTGGTTGCCACGACGAGCAGCCCCCGGCTGGACGAGCGTCTGGCCAGCGCTGTGAGGCGAACGGTGGCGCTCGCCAGCAGCCAGGATATTTCTGCCCGGGAGAAGCTCCATGTCAGAGCTGTGGAGCTCTTCTCACACGGGTAAGATCCAGAACCGGCTGCAGGCGGTCCGACCCAAAAAGGTTCGACCAGGGATGGGAGGGTGATTGTTAAAGAGGCCTCGTTTGTGTAAGAACCAGCTGGATGTTTGAAAATGTAGCATTTTTAAAACTTCACTTTAGTAATTGAAGCTCCTGTTTTTAACCCGGGTATCCGCCATGTGGGCAGGATGGAGTCCGTTTCATGCTGGAGTTTATGAATAAAAGAAGAAAAGTCTGGACTGCAAACCAGGAACTGCTGGTTTATTTTTCATGTTCTCTGCTGAAATCTTGATGGTTTTTTTTTTTAAATGACTGTGTGCAGTATTCTACCAGTCCATGTCACCACTGAGGTCTGTTAAAGTCCCGTTCGGTAAGATGTGGGTTCCATTGTGCCACAGGAAATGGGTCGCTTGTGAGCGGATTAGAAATAGTTTATCAGGAAATAGTTTTTTATTCATGAAGCTGCTCTTTCTGTTTGCATGTGATTCTGTCATACACTACAGATTAGCAGAATCCAACTCAGAATTCATGACAGTCACTCTGACGGCTGGACTTTTATTATATCCTGTAACGTTAAACAGACATTTGGTTTCTTAACGTCGCCTCAGAGGATTCTCATTTCTCCCCAAAGCTCTGTGATCCTCCTGCTGTTCTCTGAACAGTTCCCATCTTCCACAACTTTTTGATTTCTTTCTAGCAATGAGACACATTTCTCTTGTAGGAATTTCCCAAAAGCCTGTGAAGTGTGGGAGGAAATCCTGCTTGATCATCCCACTGACATGCTGGCTCTGAGGTTCGCCCATGACACCTACTTCTACATGGGGGCCCAAACACAGATGAGGGACTCTGTGGCCAGGGTTCTGCCCCACTGGAAGCCTCACATGCCGTTGTTCAGGTAGCCAGTCCAGCTTACTGGTTCTGCAGTGCTGGTTTAATGTAAAGCTGTGGTGACTGTGAGTTTAAGCATAAATCAATCTAATGAACCATTTCCGGTTGTAGGTTTTGGGTCATTGTTGTTCTAAAAGACACAATGATAACCTATTTTTAGTTTTCTGAAAAGAGTCCATCAGATTCATATCTAAACAGAAAGAGGCCCACAGCATCACAGATGTTCCACCATGCTTAACAGAGGTATATGTCTCCATGTTTCATAGCAGGAGTGTTTGTTGCTGAAACGCTCATAATAATTGCCAAATGGAGCAGAATCTCCTGATTGGACCTCTGACTTTGGGTCCTATTGGCATATTGGGACTATTGTACATTTAAAAAGGAGCAAATTTCCACCAAAAATTTCTGAGTTATAAATATCAACACATCTACCAGACTTGCAGTGGTGGACACACGTCTGCTGAGGAGCTAATAGTGGAGCTAAATTTTTGTTTTTTGCTAATTTTAAAAGTGCACTTTACTTTCTTCAAATTTTTCTTCATAAATCCTGCAGTGAAAATTTACTTGGCTGGTTTTTAAAGTTTGAGTTGAATAAAGTTCAACATCTGTGTTGAAGTTTTGGTTATCAACTGTTAAGAAGTTTAGGTTCATGCTCTTATTTTGAAGGGGGTGAAGACTGTTTACAGCAGTTCTGCTTTGTCTCCCCACATTTCAGTGACTTCATTTCAAACATACAGCAACAAAATAAAACGTAGACAGAGGAGAACAAGATCTAAACATAAATACGATATCTAAAAGTGTGTTGGAAAATGTTAACTATAATATGAAAATCAAATTAGTGTTAGAGGTTTGAAGTCTTTCAAGGACACATAATTGGATTTGAAGTTATCATTCTACTAAATACCATGTTGTTGTAGTGCTTTACTGTTGTCTGAACTAATCTTAATGACTAGAGCTTCAGGGTTAGCACAGCTAGGCTAGTTAGCGGTGTCCACCACTAACTTAAATAGTTTTCTCTTGTGTTCCCCATTTTGAAAGGGCCTAAGAGAAATGAGCCCATTTATCATTTAAATCCCAGAAATGGAGGAAGTCAAAGATTTTCCTTGATTAGGAATTATAATGGTGTGAAGAATTGCCCCAGAGATTTTTAAATTTTATATTTGTTTCTTAATGAGGGATTTTCAGTGTGAGATTTTTCCATTGTAATGAATTATGAATTTAATTGGAACACATGTTTACCAATGTGTGGGAAGGGAATGCTTTAAATAATGCAATGTGTCATTATAAGAAGCTTATTTGCTCTGAGTCAGATTGTGTTTTATGTCTGTTTTTCTGTTAAAAGTACATTGATTCCAGTATTTTCTAAAAGTTTGTTTGCCTTCAGTTACCTGAAAGGACAATACTCCTTCGGCCTGATGGAGACTCGTTTCTACGACCAGGCTTTGAAAGTGGCCATGGAGGTGAGCGTCTCTGCTGGTAATGGGTTTCTTTTGTGCGCTTTGTTGACAGCACAGCATCTGTGTGTTTGAGGTTATCTGCCATGACTGATTGTGTCAGTCCGCCAGCAAGCCCACCCTCCACACTGAAAGCCTCATGCATTTAAAGCAGCTGTGACAAGAGAGACTTCAGAAGAAGAGTTGAGAAATTTCAAAATAAGTTATTTAAAGTGAGGACTGCAGTTATTTTTCTTGTGTGAATTTGTTTTTCTTGTTCCAGGGTCTCGCCTTGACCCCTGATGATGCTTGGTCCGTCCACTCCGTGGCCCACGTCTATGAGATGAAGGGAGAGGTGGACAAAGTGTTGAATTTCATGGATAGCAGAGAGAAAGATTGGCAGGTGGTGTTTTTTCTTCATCACCACCTGCTGAAGAAACTCTGAATTTTAAACCTTAAAATTCAGAGTTTAAGGTTTAAATATTTGGAAAATAAATATAAAAAAACTGCCATTATTATTTCTAGGGGTCTGACATGCTGGCTAGTCACAACTATTGGCACTGGGCGTTATGCTTCATCGAGAGGGTGAGGATAATCATGGCTTTATTTAAGGAAAATGTTAGATTTGATTATCTTTAGGTTCTAGTTTGTAGTGACATTTTTGTTGCTTCATCCTCTGCAGGGGGAATATGAAGCTGCTCTGCAGATCTACCACTCTCAGGTGGGTTTGAGTTGCCATGTCCAGGCTCTGACCCATATTTTAATTATAGCCAATATATGTTTTATTAAATTCAAAGGTGAGGCTGTTACAGAGGCTGTTTTCTCACATCATGGATGTTGTTATACTCCTCCAACATTCATCAACGCTGTTTTCAATAACCATGAAACATCAACCCAGTATAATAAAATATCTCCTCTGAATGATTAGCTCAGCTACCTGCCTTCATATGCAAATAAAAATGTAACCATGACCCACTTTTTGTAAAATCACACATGCATCAAACCAACTGCACTTTATTAGTCACATTTTAGAAGTAATATTAAAGAAGGAAACTGAGTATTTTGTGGAGATCTTGGTGATCTTATCAACAAAAGCAAATCATATCTGTTCATTTTATCTACATTTAATTAGTTATTTGGTCTCAGGCAAATCAGTTCACACATGACATGGAGGCTTCAGGCATTTTGGTTATTAGCTTTTACTATGAACACTGTTGTAAAGAAAATATGTAAGAAAAAAACATTTCTGGTTTTTTGGGAGCCGTTACCAGCCCTCCTCACCTCAGCCGTGTCTCTGAACATCTTGTACTTTTCAGTACTCCAGGCAGGTTGCAGTTATGGAATATGACAGAAATAAAAGTTAATTGGTTCCTTTTTCAAAACGCGTGTCTAGCAAGCCTTCTGGTCATTTTTCAGTTTTCAGTTAAATCTATTGTTTTGGTCCATTTTGCCTGAAGAAAAGTAAATAGGACAAAGTTAGGCTTCAAAAATCCAGTCAGATCTACGGCAGGATGTTATTGATGTCTACACAAACAGGCTGGAGTCATGTCTGCAGCTTTCTGAGTCACAGAGCATCCAAACACCAGGCATGCAGATTTAAAGAAAGGCGTGGTCCTCTTGTGAGTCGAGAACTAATTGCAGATAAATGTTGAATCCAAATTTAAGATGTAAGAGCCAAAGAACCACCCCCACAGAGCGTCTCGGTGTCGGCTGCCAGGTCTGATTTAGTCAGGATCAGACAAGAAGACGGTGTGAGACGAATGTCGGTTATTTTCTGAATCCTGGAAAAAACATTTTGTAACACAGCAGATTCTGCTCTGCTCTGTTACAAACTAAGATTTATACAGATATGGAAAAGACAAAAAAAAGTTTTTTTATTAATATATTTAAACATGTGGCTATTTCAAGTTAACAGATAATAAAAATTACATTGCATTTTTATATAAAAAATGAAGATAAAATTTACTCCTTCCTAAGATTCCACACAGGTGGAGAAAACCGTTGCTCTATAGTTAAAACATGAAGGTCAGACTAAAGTTTAGCAGAGAGATCGTAGAGAAAGACCAGAACATCTGGAATAACGACGTTTGAACAGATGAGTCTAAGCCTGAATATCTCAAACTCCAGAACAGAGGAAACATTTGGCCTTAATAAAACACAGCATTCCAGGAAATAAGGCTCATAGTTACCTTTTAAGCATGGCAGTGGAAGTGTCATGGTTTGGGGATGTTTAGTTCAGCCCACAGTCACTGAATCCACCAGGATTCTACCGTCTGAATGAAAATGAAAAACCTGCAACG
Organism: Brachyrhaphis terrabensis; assembly: GCA_903067065.1. Classification (NCBI taxonomy): domain Eukaryota; kingdom Metazoa; phylum Chordata; class Actinopteri; order Cyprinodontiformes; family Poeciliidae; genus Brachyrhaphis; species Brachyrhaphis terrabensis. Next base: position 121,906 of record CAEGAG010287109.1, read on the forward strand.
TGGCAGGAGACGTCCTGGTCTAGTCAAAGCCCAGATCTGGATGTTATTAGGAGAATTGAAACATGTTGTTTCAACTAAAAGGAAGGTAGGGTGTCCTGCTTTTCCTCTGATAAAAAACTCATTTATGTTTATATCTGTTTTCTGTTAGTTGAGATGAAACAAATCAGACATTGATTTGGGAACATTTCCTAATTAAAACAGAATATTTAATGTAGTTTCTGGAAGTAATTTTCCCTTTTGGCTGTAATATTTTCTGTCCTTCGGTGTCTTTATATAAATACTGATGATTTTTATTTCATTTAAAGATATTCAAGCGTTGTAAAGCCTCAGGCGCCATGCTCGACATCGTGGACGCCTGTTCAATGCTCTACAGACTGGAGATGGAAGGTTGGTGTTAAATGAAGGGATCACCAGAATATGTGGTTTTATTGTTGACTGTTTTCTAATTTAAATAATTTTGCAGAAATAAATTGAGAGTTTATTTTTAATGTGTTGCTAATGACCAGCTGTAATGTCTAATTTAACACAAATAAGACTTTGGTCTGAAAGCAAAAAGACTTAATGAGGTGAGATGATCTCAGTTTTTATTTTTACTAATGACATTCAAAGTGCAGCAGCAGAAATGAGGATAATTATCCGTGTTGGTTGGAGCACGCGTGGTTGGATGGAGTCTGAAAAGTCTTCCTGTTGCAGGTGTGTGTGTGAAGGAGTGCTGGCGGGAGCTGCTGCAGGTAACCCAGCCTCACAGCGACGACCACGTCACGCTGTTCAACGACCTCCACTTCCTCATGGTGGCACTGGGGGCCGAAGAGGACAGGGCCGCTCAGCGCCTCCTAGAGGGCCTCCAGGAACTGACCAGGTTAGTTCTGTCCCAGTTCTCTCCACTGCACACTTCCACGCTGTCGTGTTGCATTCGAGCAACACGACTTTTATGTAACACAGAAACAAACGCGGCAGAGCGTGGGAGGTAAGACTGAGGAAGACTGAGCAGCTTCATCGGCTGGAGGAAGGGGCGGGGCTTCCCTCTGCAACAGATGCTGTACACTTATCAACAGACAGGCTTTAGCTTGTTATAGAAAATAATTATTCTTTGTTTCCTAAAGTTGTCCGTTTTAATTTAGCAAACTATCTTGAACTGAAACAGGATCCACTCTACAAATCTTCTGTTTGCTCTTTTTGTCACATGTAAATGTTTCAGGTTATCAAACAGTTTCTTGTTGCACTAATAATCTTTTACTGACAGGAATCAGAGCAAAAATGAAGAGATGGAGAAGAGGGAAACTTATTAGGGCTAAATCAATTAAATTGTCAGAATAATGCATTACTAAAATAATTTTTTAATTATTTTAATTATGCAGTAAAGGTTGACTCGCTGCCTGGAGGACCAGTAGTCTCTATATATGAAGACTCCGGTGTCTCTGTCTTGTTGTAGGAACATGACCTCTGACCTTAGCTGAGACTGTTCCATGTTTCCTCACTGAGTGGATAATGGTTCTCCATGTGATGCTTTAGACTTTGTTCCTCATCTGTTATTGAATAATTTAGATCTGGTTAAGATGTGCTGCTTTCAGATCTTTTGGCCTACTTCCTGCTGTCAGTCAGGTTTAAATTATTTCTTAATTTTTCAGATATGGGAGTGATGAAGTCAACTGTCTTTAAAGAAACTGAACCAAAAAACAGCTTTTTTTTTCTCAGGTTAGTTTTTTGTTTGGTATCAAAAATTTATTTGATCTTTAACTTTTTAGTGAGACCAAAAGAAAAGGCAAAAACAGAAAGAAGTCTGTACGGAGGTGAATATTTTTTCACAGCGGTGAATTCAGTTCATCAGTCACTTTCCAGCTTTGCATCTCCCGTCTTAAGCAACGTTCATGGTTACGGCTTTGTTACTTCTGACGTTTCACACTGCTGTGGTGTGGAGTGCTTGGCCTTAGGTGATGTTAAACCTTCTCCTTTCAGAGATAGATAAAAATGTCTGAATATTCTTTAGAGTCTGCTAAAATAAGAAGTTTTTTTTCTACAGTTCCTACACTTTCTGTGTCTAAACTATTTCCCTTCACAGGGAACGGGGCGACAATCAGCAGCATCAGCTGGCAAAGAGCTTAGGCATACCGATGTGTGAAGCTATGATGGAGTACAAGCAGGGCAACTTCAGCCAAGCTGTGGCGCTGTTGCACCCCTTACGTTACCGCATGGTGGACATCGGTGGCAGCGACGCTCAGGTAAGGTGAACAGATTGGATAAGTTTTACAGTGAAAAGTCTAAAAACAAAGCAAACAGCTCCACTCTAACTTCTAACATAGAGTTTTTTTCCCCTCATTGATCATGTTTTCTTAAGGAAAAACCAGAAATCTGTTGTATAAGTAAAGCCTGCTGTGCTTCATGTGGTGTGAGGATGCAGAGCGCAGTGCACCATCGTATGAATAATAAATCTTTGTGATGGACGCTGATGCATTTTATCTTCCATGTTCAGACGAGTTCTCCGAGGTCCTGCAGTGAACAGACAATGTATGCGGAGCAGAAGCTCTGCTGTAGTGGAGCCAGAGGTTTGAATTCACTAATGGCTTTTTCCACTGCTTCTTCCAGAGAGATCTGTTCAACCAGCTGCTTATTCATGCAGCCATGAAGTCTGACAACAAGCAACATCACAAACTGGGAAGGTAATGTTCAACTGGCCACTTATTACCTGTTTCTCTTCTGTTTTTAACTTGCTTGTTCACAATTCATAAAGAAACCTCACCCAGCTTACAGAGCTTTGTAAATGTTTTCATGCCAGAACTCCTTTATCAAGTGGGAAGAAATTCAAGCCCTTTTATAACTCTGATAGCTTCGTATTATCAGTTGTAAATGTTCTGTTTTGTGTCAGCTGGGCATAAACTCCCAACAAAATCCATTTGAGTTTGTAGTATAAAATGTGGGAACGTTCAAAGGTTATGAATATCAGTGATAAAACCTTTAGCTCTGATTAGTGGTGGCACACTTCCACTAGTAGTGGAGCTACGTTTGGATTAGTATTTTTGTGAACTTTGGAAACAATTAGCACAATTTACTTGGCTGTCTTGTAAACTTTTTATTTGAATGAAGTTCGACAAGTAGCTTAGTGCAGCTTTTAGCATTAGCTTCTGCTAAATACTGTAGCAATTTAGCAGAACTAATGTTTGTTTAGTGCTTTAGGGTTAGCGGTGCGCACCACTCTGTCATTCATTTAAAAAATTCAGTTCTTTTTTTCCCTTATAAAACATAAACCAGGTGTTCTTTCCTCCTCCTGATTCATATTTTCAATATCAGTGTTGACCCAGACTTTATATTAATGTTCATATTCACTAATCTGTCAGGTGGATGCTTCATGTGTGTCTTGTCACACCAGGTCCTGCATCCTTTTAGCTCCAAATATAACTCCATACATTTAGCTGTAATCTTCTCTAAACAAATATGCAGCATGTAGTCATATCAGTGCAGTAGTTAATTCCTTGATGCAGTCAGGTTATAATTATATTCAGATGGTTAATGAATGTTGGTAATTGAAGGATAAGCTCTGAATGAGGTCTGTATGCACACCTGTAATTAGTGCGTCACTCAGGACAGATGTTGGCACCACATGCAAACCTAAAACTAAGATTCTGGATGTAATTAGTGCTGAAAATCAGCCTGGAGGAATTCAGCAAATCTTATATGGGAGGAGGAGGAGTTGGTGGTTTCTATTACATTAGAAACATTTCAACATTGTTATTTTTCTTTAGATTAATTTAAGTTCTCGGTCATCGATGGCTGTCGTAGATTTATAAGATCTATTCTTATAAGTCTCAACCAATGAACAGTTGGGTTCAGTGGAACATCTGGTTCATTTGTCTGATATGCAAGTTTTATGAATTATAGTTGATGTTTTATAGAATTAGCTTCTTTCATTTAAAGAGTTGCATCAATAACAGCAAAGTATCTCAGCCTAACCGACCATTTGGACTCTTCTGGACTCAGATCTTTTCTGTGGATCTTTGTTGGCACAGAACTGGTTCACTGTTACTGAACAGATAATCAGTCTGTTCAGGATTACAGATTTCATGATACTTAATAAATATTTGTTTTCATAAATTAACACTTTGTAATGAGGGAAAAAAAATTCTTTCAAAACCTTAATTAGCTTGTTAGCAGGTATGAGTTAGTTTAATTTAAACAGAATGTTTTGACCATCTTTGGCTGTATTTCCACGGTCAGCTGGAGGGATTGTGTACGAATGTTCCAGCTCTGACCTTAAGTAACTGAACATGATTGGTTCTACTCTTCACTGTCCACCTCCTGTCTTCCCCTGTGTGCACAACACCAGCTATTTTTCTCCCTTTCTATATCTGACACCATGTTGCACTTTAATTATTGATGGAGTTGTTCTCCCAGCTTGAATCTGTTCGTCTCTGCTCTGCTGTGTTTCCCCAGATGTCTGCTGGTGGAGCGTGACGCCGTGCGGCCCAACTCCCCTCTGACCCGGCGCCTCATGCAGAAAGCGCTGGCTCTTCACGGCTAGAGGGATTGCAGCGCGCCGGCGGGTCCCATGTGAAAACATCAAAGCGCCGCTCTAATCTGATTGTGTGGTGTTTGGGTTTAGGAGACATCAAACCACAGGAAGGAGCTCCACAACATTTACCAGATCAGGCTTCATGCCTCTCGACATTCCTCATTGAATTTGAAATTGTTTGAATAATCTGTCATATTATACAATTCAAAGTATTATGCACATTTATTTGCAAATGTATAACTTTTTCAATGCACATTTCTATTAGTAAAGAAAGAACCAATAAATAAACACTTTGCACTATGCATGTGTGTCACAGTAAAGTGCATGAAAACAGTTTTGCCAAAGGATATGTAATGTAGATGTGTTGACTCTGATTGGACGAGTTCAGCACCAGAACTTCTTCCTTCTGCCCTCAAAACGGTGAAGCAATCTCTTTTTGGATCTGAGAAATCAGGATCTGGGACAGCACAACGCCGGCAATCTAGAAAACATCACAACACGGCAGTAATGAGCGTCTCAAGGTCCCGTTGGAAACGATGCTGCTGCTCTCAGTTTGGCACAGTCAGGAAAATAAACTCATTTACAGCTTAAACTTTTTCACGTTAAAACCTTTTGCATTCAGCCTTTTATGCCTCAGAAGTTTGGAGAACAAGCAGCATCATATTACTAGAAAAATGTTGCACCACAAAATTGAACTAATGCCAAGATAAACTTATTACCTGAATAATTTTACTATTAGTCCAACATAAAAAACAAAAGCTATTTTGAGCATTGTAATTTTATGTTCTAATACGTATTTAATAAATAGGACATACTTAGTCTTTTCACACATCAGTAATTATCAGTCGCAGGATTTTGAACTGAATCACCAATGAAATGAGCTGATCATCATCTGACACCTGAAGCTTTGCATTCAAAGCAACTTTTGAGTTTTTTCTGGTAATGTGTTAAGTTTACTGATATTACTTTATTTTCACAACATTATGACTTTCTCATAATTTCAAAAAAACTTAATTTGCCCTTAAAAGTTGTAAATATGAAACATTTTTTCTTTTTTCTCGACAAATCAGTTTGTTAAAAATGTTAAGGGGTTTGGATACTTTTGGTATTTCCATTAATCAAGATGTTTCTAGTGCTGGGTGGAAACCTGACATTACAGGTTGCTGTTCTTAAAGTGACCAATCAGTGTTCTTTCCTCAAACATCAAAGGAATCGCAGCTCTGATGCGATTGGTCGACGGGATTTATGGGAAATGCAGTGAGATGCGTGTGAGTTTGATCTCGTGTGTGCAGCTCCTGATAACAGCCGACACGATAATCTGACTTTAGATATTAAGGGACTAATTGCTGTGGGAGTGAAGCGTGTTGCGCAGCCGTTCTCCATGAGTGGGAGGGAGTTGTCAGCATTTTCCATTTCAGACACACAATGTTCCAGTATTACTGCTTCACATAGTGCTAATCCTGCACTAAACCACACTAGTTAATTTACAGTTATTTCTTGGTATAAACCTGGTTTAAATGATTCCTTTCCTCAGGTTTTTTTAATTAAATTTGCTTATTTTTCCCTTATAGTGCAGAAATTCCACCCTGAAACAGTAGATTTTAGAAAATCCTCAAAGTAAAAGTCTGTTGCTGCTTCAGAACAGATTGATGAAGTGTTGCTGAAACTACTTGAACGCAGTATCCAGCCTGTGAGGTAGAAAGTCCACTCAATAGGTTGATTACTGTCCGCTCCACCCAGCAAGCCTCCATTGATGCGTTCATTGACCCGTTGTGGCTTATTTAAAACCAAAGAGCTTCTTTTGTTTCTGACTCTGAGGTGAATTAAGCTGGAGGTTACCTGAGGTAAGGCCAGGCCCAGGGTGAGCGCTCCCACCAGCAGCAGGTGAGACTCCATCCACATCACCGCTCTGTCTGCACAGCCCACAGAGTAGATGGACCTGTCTACTTCCTGGGACTTCTGCGTCTGAATGCTGAAACCACACATGGTGTTGATCACAGCCTGCAGAACAGAAAGAGATCTTCACTAGAATATCAGCGTCATGCATGATAAAACTCCACACTGGGCCATTTTCTGACTGCTGCTGGAAAAACTAAAGCTGATCATTGTGACACCTAAAGGCTAATGAGTCGAAAACAAACATGAAGGGAGCAGGTGAGGCTGAAGCAGCGACTGGGAGCTTCAGCAGAATCTGCAGCCTGAACTTGCAGTTAGCCACCAGCAGGTCGCAGCACTGCATCGACTCTTCTGCCGTTTAATTAATTGATTTTCCAACCATGTTGGAGAAGGTTGCTGTGATCCGTTTTCTTTGCAGCTTGATGTTTAATCAATACTGGCCTGATGGCTCAACATGAACTCTTTAGCTTCCCTCAGTTGTACCTTCATGATGTGCTGCTGCGTCTGCATAATAATAGGGAAGATATTGAGCATTCATGCACAGAAGCAGGAACTATAAAGGCTGGTATGCACCATCCATACACACACCTCTTACACATGCATGTGTAGACAGTTTGCTTTGATGCTCAGAACATGAAATCTCATTAGAACTCAGTGAAATCGCTGCTATAAAGGCCTGTGATGTTTTCACTTTCTGCAGATCAGATAAGATATGAGCACATGTTGCATGTGTCCATGTCAGGCCAACCAGCATCACTTTAGCAGTTAAAGACAGTAATACACAGTTTTTGTTCCCATTGTTAACTGGACGGTTTTCCAAAGGAGCCACAGATCGGCTGAGATGTCAGCCGACTGGGAAAACATCTAGCTGTGTTCTTCAAAGAAGAGCTGATGCAACTGGGTGGCAAACATGAGCCTGTCCCAAACTTCCTCAACAAACGGAGCAGAACAAATAACTCATCTTTGATTTTAGCAGCTGACATGTTGCCTTTCAACAATTTGAGAAAAAAAAAAAAGCTTTTTGTTTTTTCAAGAGTCAGCGTCACTTCAGGGGAATCTAGAATTATTTACATTCTTGCTGCTGAATTTTAAATAGCCTAGGGTTTACTGAAGAATAAGGGGAGCGACAAAAGCAAAGGAGGCGGATTAGCAGAGCAAGCCAACAACTGGGACACGTTACGGCCAGATATCCAGCTGTCATACAGCAACAATGTCCTCAGTCAGAGGCCTCTTCAGATTTGTTGCGAGACTGACTGCTACAGGAGATCCTTCTGGCCCACAGCATCACCAGACATCAATTCTTTGAAGATGTTTGGATGATCTGAGTTATGAAGACATTTCATTTCGCTTTGGGACGAGGAAAGTTTTTCTGTCCTGGATGAAATCAGGTGATTCATCATGAGGACGGCTGGTTGCTGCCTTCAGGCAACAAGCAGTTTCTGTTTTGACAAACAAGCGGAAATATTTTGGGTCAATATAAATCAAATTCTCCGGTCAAGAAGCTGTGGCTGTTTTCCACTGACTGTTGTACGGATAAAGTTTGATGCTTTTGAAAAGTGATTAATCTGCAGAAATCACCTGGAATAGACCTGAACTCTAATCCAGCATGACACTTTGAACTTTAAGCTGCAGTTATAAACCCGACTAATCCTCTTAGTTTTAGCTACATGAAGGCGAATATTAGCATATAGAGAAATATTTAAATGTTACATATGACTGAGCAGAGACCAGGATTAGGAAGGAAATCTGGCATATTTTACACAGTCCTGTCCGCACCAGATACTAAATAATAATCTATAACAAATATGCTGATATTTATGTACCTAAAGCCAATATTCCACTCTGTTACAGTTAATTGTTTAAGCTGCATTGTGTGAACCCACCTCTCCAGGAACCGGAGTGCAGCAGGAGTACGGCACGGCGCAGCGCTCTGAGCTGGGGTTTTCCTGAGAGCAGTTGAAGTAGAGGTTCCAGGACCAGTCGGTGTAGTTGTTCCATCCACAGCACTTAAACTGAGCCAAGCACAGAGCAGAGGTGTATATTTAGAAACAGTCTGGTGTCGTGCCGGCCGTCTACGAGGGGAAATCCCGGGCTCCCAGCTGGAGCCAGGATGTGCAGATGGAGCAGGAATTTCTCCTGAGGAATCCCATGGAGCTGCAGGAAATGCATGTTTAGCTTCTCATGTGGAAAATCCTCACTGAGGCCAACATAAACACAAACAGAGCTGGCAGTGTGGTGCAGTCAGGTGTGTCTGTGTCAAACCACAGCACCTCTTTCTGGATGTAATCCATCAGATTCTGCAGATCCAGATCATCCCTGTAGTGAACGATCGCTTTCTTCACAAATTTCCCCAGAGCATCTCGGGTCTATGAGAGAGAGAAAAAAAAGATTTTTAAAAAAGATAGCTTTGATATAATAATTTCCATCTTTTAAAAGGAATTAGGTCTTAAAACTGTGAAGCGTCAGAAGACTCCAGCCTGTGTTAATTAGTGGAGGAGGTTTTAATGGCACACTGGAAAACGTCTTGCTGCAGATGCTGGGAGATCCCAGCAGAGCCGGTGATGGATAATAACTGGGATCATTTCAGACTCCGTCAGCGCTGCCACCACTTCGCCGTCAGCCAGGTACTCCTGGGTAATTCAGCAGTTTCCATGACGATCTAGGGCTTTCAGCAACAGTTTGGGTTATTTACATCTGCATAAAGGCAACAATGAAGCATAATATTCACACATGAAGGGCCTCCTCAAAACATGCGCTGCAAATTTACAAGTCAACCCAGAACAACAAAGACGACTGAAAACCTGAAGGATTTCTGTTAAAATTGTAGTTTTTTGCTCAGATTTTTTTAATTATTTGCCTTTGAAGAAAAAAAGAAACATGAGTTTATATTCTAGCTGTAATCTAAACCAGTAATTAACTTGAGAAAATATTCACTCCAGAACATTTCCTCCACAATCTCATAGTAAAAGGAGCTTAACACAAATGACCACAGATTTTTCTTCATAAAACAAAAGTTGAAAATAGTGTAGCATTTTGCTTCTTCACATTTATGTCCACTTTTTGTTGGTGAAACTCAATAAAGTACATTTAGGTTTTTTGTAGTGTGATATAATCTGGAAAAGGTCAGTGGGTGTGAATAATTGTGGTATCATGCAGGAAGAGTGTGTTCATTCTAGATCAGATGCATCTACAAAAACCAGCAGAAATGCGGCAAACAATGTCAACAAAGACATTATTCACGCCTGACGTCGATGGAAGTGATGGAGACTGAATGTGAGTCGGGGTATACAAAGATTCATCTGCAGCCAAAACTTCCACATTTATTTATTATAATGTAATTTTTATCAGTTCCTCAGAAAGTGAGTAAGTGTCAAATAAATGCATCCGATTCAACAATCTGTCTTAATCTGTATTAATCTGAATGAAGCTGATCATGGTGTTTATGGCTGACTATTAGACTATTAAAGGTTTATTTTTAATCTGCAGCACAGAATTTTGTATTTTATTTCTCCATTTCTTTATTTTAACATACTGATGATGTACTAGTTAGCATCACACAACTCCTCAGATATAATAGATGCTAACGGGGCTCTGTATGCTAATAACCTGCTGAACTTTAAAGTTTCATTAAGCTGGAAATGAACCTCAGATCTGTTTGCTAACGGCGTCAGAAACTGTTCAAATTACAAACTGTGTTGAAACAGTTTATGTTGATAAATACTATTATCCTCCAGTAGTTTTACTGAATCGTGGGAGGATTTTTAAAACCCCTCCTCAACTCTTCGCCTCCTTCTGCTCCTGTTTCAGCTCGGCCCAGGGGCTTTGAAGCCCACCGTCGCACTGTGTCATTAACGAGAAAGTCTCCTTTAAGGGATCTGCTGAAATGGAACATTTGGTTCCACTTTGAAGTGCCGAAGCATCTGAATCATTTAGCGAGAAAGGATGCTGGGAGGGTTGTTAAACTGCTCTGTTTAGCAGCAGGCAGTCCGAGCGCTGACAGCAGAGAGGCACCATCAAACACCAGGAACATCACCACCGTGCCCTGATGTGCGGCAGCGGCGCCCCTGCTGGCTGTTGTACTTTTAGTCCCAGTGGACCCTTAATGGAGAAGCTACTGAAGAGGATAAGTGAAGCGAGAGCTGCTATTAGGACGAAACACGGTTCCAGAATAAACCTGAAAGATGCATAAATCTGTAGCTTATGAGGGAAAAGTCAAAATGAGAAACAAATACCCAGAAACCTTTAGCACAGAACCTATTACTTGCTTCTCCGTGAAGGAAATATGCAGTGGAAAAGCAGAAAAAAAATGTACAAAAAAATACATTCCTGCAATAACCTGGTTCCTCAAAAACCAAAATCAAGGACACTCCTAAGTTATCCATTAATCATGAATGATGCACCTGTTAAAACTGCAGTATCTAACTTGAATAAAAAATATATTTTTAGATTTGTTGATAACCTTTGGAAAAAAAACAAAAACAAGCTCCTCTGCTAACTACAACCAACCAATCAGAGCGAGGAGGGGAGGGGCTTAGGCTGCGTTCATTCTGCTGCCCGACGTGACCCTAATCTGATTTTTTGTGAAATCAGATATTTTTTGGTGTGATTGTTCAGACCAAATAAATACAAGCTTTATGTGATCTCCAGTATGAACGGCAAACAACCTGAAAGTGCCCCACATGCATAACAGAGGGAGCAATAAGGTTACGCACAGAGAGCATGATCAGCGTTTTGCCAACCACCATCTAAAAGAAGAAGAAGAAGAGTTCAGTGTTGGCAGAAGTAAACGTTGTCCATTCAGAGACAGAACATTAACAACTTAATCCTCTTTATGCTCCACCATGGCTGTTGATTGTCTTCCTGCTTGGGGAATCGGGACACAGAATATTGACGTTGGTCGAGTATTAATGACGTTCAGACTCTGATCACATTTAAAAAGATCAGATATCGGATGTAGGAACACATATGAGTCACAATGGAAACAAATCGATTCTGTGTTGATCAGACTGTCATGAAAAGATCAGATACAGGTCGCATTAAGGCAAAATAATAATAATAATACAAATAAAAAAAATTATCTAGATTTGGACCATTTCAGGCTGCAATGTGAACATGGCCTCAGTGCTGTCAATCATGCTTGCACGCCCTTTGCTCATAACCTGCCCCTTCCCCCTCTCCAGCTCTCAGGCGGAAATGCTAAAGCTAGTTAGCATGACCATCATAACAGTGGATGAAACAATTTTCCTGGAACAGGAAGTTGTTTCTCCATCATTAGCATGTTTAGCAGAAAGTACACAAAGTTGTCTCATATTATACTTTGACAACATGGCAACCCTCTTAACAAATATGTAAAACCCCCCCAAAAAAAACCTATATATATTTTTTAATAAAAGTTACATGCAGCAGCTTTAAGGCCCTGAAAGTGCCATCAGGAAAAAGAGAAAGAGTCTCCAGGACGGTTTGTACCTGATCAGAGTGGAAGAAACCCAGAACTGCTATAACCAGCTGGATGAGGAAAACCAGCGTCAGCGTGAAGGAAAACTGGAGGAGAAATTAAAAGACCAAAATATTTCATCTTAAGTGACACATTTCCTGTCAAGTGTTTAATATGAAACATGATTCCAGGTTTAGAGCCATTTTAGCTACTGGCAGGAAAACATGCCGCCAGTGTTAGTGATGCGTCTTTTTGGAAATTACCGTCTTGAGGAGGCGAATGTTCTCTCTGAGGGCGCCGATGCAGCCGCAGAAAGTGATGAAGAACATCACCACCCCCACCACAATTAGGATGACAGCTGGGTCGATGAGGAACGTGTCCCGCACCGTGTCTGGCAGAGACGGGAACACAGCCTGCCTTTAAAAAGCTGCCATCCTCTAGACTTCCTGTTTCTAATCTCTTGTCAACTTCATTGTTTGCAGAACACAGTTTCCTATTTCTGCTGCGTCCCTTCCTGCACTGACTGTCCTGATGCTCTGAAACCATCAATGATGATTTGAAACTGAAGGATTATGCAGATGCAGAGGTTTGATTGCAGGGATTAGCCACAGGTTAATCCTTTTCTGCTGTCCATGAACTATATACATCCTAAATTAAATGTGAGAATTAGGAGGAGGGAGGATGAAGCTAAAAGCTAACTCCCCCCCGTGTTTCACACCAGACTGCAAACAAGATCTCTGTTCTATTTTTACTGGGATGTAAACACAATCCAAACAGGATTTAAGCATGATTACATATCTAATGGATTTTAGTTTTAATGCTGTCTTATATTTTTTAATCTGTGATTTTGCTTAATGTACCTGTAGCTTTCTGGACTTTGGCATAAACCCCGATTCCAACAATCAGCAACGAGAAAACCTGCAAAAACACAAGATAACCAGGTTGAGTCACATCCCAGCTGAACAGTGAGAACATGACCTGTCCTAATGTCTGCTTTAATCTGAAGTTTGGTAAAATATCCCTAACTCTACACCCACAAACAAACATGTTTTATCCACATTTTTAGTGATAAACCAACATTAAATAGGTAGGACTAGACTAAAGCTTAAAAATAAAATCAGATTTTTTCACAACAGATTTAATATCAGATTTTTATTTTTTTTTCTAAAACAAATACATTTTATAAAAGTAATTTATTTCAATCTTCCCTTCTGTGAGTTGAACGTCTAAGTATTGGGCCAGACTAAGAGAATTTATGTTTCTTTCCAAAAATACAGTCATAATATTATATTATTGAACAAGTCATTTTAACTTCCATCCATCCATTTTCTTACACCCTCATCCCCAGTGGGGTCAGGAGGTGCTGGTGTCTCTCCAGCTAATGTTTTGGGCGAGAGGTGGGTCACCCTGGACAGGTCAGTCATTTTAACTGGCAGAATATTTCACTTAGAGTTAGTAGTTCTTCATCAATATTAAGAAATTAATTACTTAAAACAAGCTCCTATTTTTTGCTGAAAAGTTATCTGTAAATTAGTTTTGTCTTATTTCAAGAGCACCAAGATATTTGACCTAGAAACTAAATCAAAAATACTTGGTACAATGTTGTGTCTTTGCAGTGTACATACTTATTTACATACTATATTCATATTTTTAAATATTACAACAAAGTGGGCGGAGCTGAGAGGCGTGGCTAGGTGGGGAGGGTGAGCGATGAGATGGGATTGGGCAAAAATATTGCAGAACAAAAATATGTATACAAAAATATTTAAAAAATTGCACAGAATCAGAGATAGAACCATAAATAACCCATTTAGATTAACAGGGTACAAAGTTGATTTGGTGGTTAGTTACACTTTTTAATAAGAGCTTGGAGTGTTTTGTGTTGGTTGTGATTGAGACATTCTTCAGTTAAAGCCTCCAGTTCCTGTAAATTCCTGAGCTGATTTGTATGAACAGAGTAGCTGAGACTCCAGAACCTTCACTCTGTTCTGCCGTAGCCAATCACAGGTCGACTTGGCTTTGTGTTTTGGATCGCCGTCACGTCAGAACGTCAAACTGCCTGCGCAGCTTCCAGGCTGATGAGGGACAATTTTCCTCCAGTATTTTCTGATATGCTGCATTCGTCCTGCCATCAATTTTAAGCCAGTTTCCTGTGGCCTCTGTGGCACACACATCCCCAAACACCACCGGTCCACCGCCGTGCTTCACAGTAGGAATGCTCTACCTTCCATCATGAGCCTTGTTGATTTCCTGTTTGTGGCCAAGCAGTTACATTTTGGTCTCATTTCTCCAAATGATTTTGTTCCAGAGATGTTGAGCTCCTCTCCTTGGAAGTGGGACACTTTGAGGGATTTGCATAGTAATGACTTTCTTCTGCCACTGCACTTCTTTTTCTTTTTTTCCAGAGATTCCTTTATTTCAGCTGAAGTTATTTGTGGATTTTTCTATCCTGGAAGTTGTTGCTGAAGTTTTTGTTGGTCTACCTGACTGTGGTTTGGTTTACACAGAATCCCTCATTTTCCACTTCTTAAAGTTTGAACGCTGCTTTTAACAAATCTTTCGCTTTCGCCATGACTCAGAAACCAGAAATGTCAATTCAGAACATTTCTGAAATGCTACGATTCCAAGAATCACCACAGTATGTAAATATTTGACCAGTTATTTTAGTAGTTTCTTTCATTTTTATTTCAAAAGAGTAAACAGCTGTTTTACTGGAAATAGCTTCACCCAGCCACAAACCACGAGAGAAAGAGTTTTTGTGTTCTGGGGAAACAAAATTTTAATTTTTTTTTTTTCCTTTTGCTGAAATGATTTACAGATATATGGGACATTGCATAAAGCTGAAGAATACAATTTCTCAGAAAATGACTGAATAAAAAACTGGACTGAATAAATTCTCAAACCCGGGTCAACAGGTTCTAAAAAACACCTAAAGATAAGAAAATCTATTTCATTTGAAGCTGAATATTAATAAAACAAAACAGCTCAAGGCGTTTATACAGCTAAAGGATGCATGTACGTATGAAAGTTTTGTAGCCATGGCAACCACTCCTTCTAGTTTTTATTGTTATAAATGAACAGATGGAAGGTTGTAAATGGTGACCCTCAGTTTTTATCTGAATCTGAAACACGTTGATGATAAACTTTGTTTTAATATTACAGCTTTTTCCTAGAGAACTTTAAACACATTTTCCAAACAAACTGATGTTTTTTAGGGGGATTTTATCTGACAGATCAAAGCAAAGTCACAGAGTTGTAACGTGAAATATACAAACATCTACTTGACTATAAGGATCATTTTTTCTTGGTTAGGGGAAGCTTTGTTTCTTCTGTGTGAACCAGAGCTGCTCCAGGAAATGTTGGCAAGCTGCTGAAGATGGAAGTTCTCTTTAAATAATCGTCCTGATAAAACGGCTGCAGGAGGAAAACAGGTTGATGGATCTGATTCTCCCGTTTGCTTTGATTCTTTGTCTTACGATTAACAACATCCTGCTTAGCTTGGTTGTTATTTCCAGCCTGCAGATCCACAGCCTGATGATGATTAGGAGGTGTGTGTCTGTTTGAGAGCAATGATTTTGTTTCATCCTTAATAAACTTGTATTATATTTGAAAAGCACATTTTGGATTTCTGCAGGATTTCGTGGTTTAATTAGGAGCCTGCATGTCTCTTTAAAACTTCTGAAGGAGGAAATTGTTGCTTTTAAATAGTTTCTTTACAAATCCAGAATCAATAAAAGCACCTTGACAAAACAATAGTTGTAGAAACATGGAGAAGATTTGTTTTCTGTTTCCAACGCTTTTGAAAAGGGACGATTTTTCTAAAGAGGCTTCATCTGTTGTGCAGGAGAACCCTCATCTCCACTTCATTTTCAGCTGTCTTGTTTTCCACCACCAGTGTGTGTGTGCGTGTGCACACGGGTGGCGGTGAGGCATGCTTATGTACGCAGTGATTGTATTCCAGCTCTGTTTTTCAGCCTTTTCAAAGGGATGATTCAGGCTTCTCCCAGAGGATTTTGCTGCAGAGGTGAGCTGAGCCACGGGACGCGGGACAAAGGCCTGATGGATTAGAGCTGCGGCGCTCACTCCGGAGCCTCGTGTCTCATAAACAAAGTGAACACGGCCCGGGCGTGCGGCGCTTACTGCTGATTGGCTATGAGGGTGCGCTGCAGTGTTTTTGTGTTGCTTTGGATGAGCCGCGGTGTGATGGAGCCGCGGGGAGGGACAGGTGTGGTCTGTGTGTAACGCAGGAGAGCGGAAGAAAATGAAGGCAGATACAGTTTTAATGTGTGTGTGTGTGTGTGTGTGTGTTGGAGAACTCAGGTCTGACACACAGGTCATCAGAGCTCCTCAGTGCCTATATCTATTTATGTAAATGCAATAGATTCCTGGTTATTCGAGCCAGAGTTTATTATGCTGAAGACTTTCCACTCCCTGAGAAACAAATATGTATAATTATGTGCATTTTAAGATCCTGAATATATATGAAAATAGATTCCAGTGGTGAACAGACTGAAGGCGAACATAATCCATCTATTTTCTATACAAACATAATCGAGCTGGGTTCATATCTGTCACAGACACAGGAGGTCCAGCCATGTCTGGTTCTGGACAGTAACAGGAAGCTGGAGTACCCAGAAAAACATCCACTCTGAGAACATTCAGTAAAGCTCCGGTCAGGATTCAGACTCAGGCCTGTTGCTGCAAGGCAGCGATGTTAGCAACAGTTCATCTGCAGTAAAGTTATGGGACTTTGATGTGTTCATTTTGATTAGTTAATGACAGATTTTAACATAATTGTTTTTTTTTTTCTTTTTACATATAAAAGTTCTGAGCGGAGCCATTTACGCTCAGTATGAAGGACTGATGAATGTCAACAACATCTACTGCTGCAGCATCCAGGAGGACTGAACACTGCTGGGTTTCCTTATGGAAACCTTTTAAATTCATTTCAATAATAAATTAACCTCAATGCACTGATTGATATTAGAATCAGTTGGAATGTATGTGTGCTAGAATTGACTTGTTTTACTTTTTTGTTAAAGTATCTGTAGACATCTGTAATAGATGGCGCAATAGAAACAAACTGAATCGATATCTTTTATGAAACATAACTTCACTTCATCCTGAAACATGAAAAGCCGTCCTGACCACAGGCCTTTAGAATGAGCTCAGATCTCACAGCGTTTCATTTGTGGCAGTAATTCCTGTTTGTGCTGCGTACCACAAATATGAGTCACCTGTCTGTAAAATGCAGATTTAAGATCCATGCAAATGTTCAGTGAAGGGACGCGGCACATTTAACGTTTGCTTTCAGACGACTACCAACAGGCACGAACAGCTGCCAGGTGTTTCTGCCTCAGAGGGAGTCAACGCCGCTCCATTCGCTCCAGAGGATTCGGCAATCCCAGTGCCCATTTCCAACTGTAGTAAAGCTAAAACAAGTCGTAATGGAGAAGGTGGGCTACTGCAACCAACCACTATGGCTGCAGAATGTTTCCTCAGTTATTATTTATAAGGTTTTTCTTTCTAGAAGTCATCTGTTCTTTAAAAGGTACAACTCTAATAGCTTGTGATTTGTACGTTTAAAAATAGAGTCTCAAACGTCCTGGGACAGCAGCTCGACTCTACTCACCCAAAACAAGAAGCTGAAGAAGAAGAGGAAATATCTGATCCAGGGGTTGACAAAGGAGAACGTCTCAGCTCGGTTCAGATTCGATTCTCTGTCCATTTTGGATTTTTTTTCTCTGATCTGACATTTAACTGAATCAGTCCCTCGCTGTGCATACCAGCCACCGTGTCAATGTGTGTGGTGTTGGGTTGTTTTTAGGCTGCGGTGGTGCGGGGCGCAGAGGGGGTGTCCATGTAGGCTGACAGGTCAGATTCTACTAAACGTGTGCGCGTGTGTATGCGTGTGAGCACGTGTGTGTAACTGCAGCTGAACGGCTGGGAACCCTCCATTAGAGTGAAACTCATTTCACCTCAAACTCCACTTTGCCTCCTGTTTTTGTCGCATCAGTTTCAGATCCTGCTTACATCCCCACCAGCGCAATGCCTGCTTGTTTCCGTACTTAAGCTTATTGCTTCTGAAAGGCTCGTGTTTTAGAGTACAAACTGCAGCTTCAGAAGACGGATGTGACTCTGTGAAATGTAAAGCAGAACAGCAGCAGACACCGGCTGGACAATGCCAACTCTGAGCAGGAACATCTAATGTAGTTAGAGGAAAAAACACAAAACTAACCAGGCATGTTGTCGTCAAACATCAGCTTTGGTTCCTCTGTTTCTGATTTAGGGGAAAATTGACGGATTTACACAAAAAAGAAAAAGAGCAGAGGAGTCAAGAGAGGAAACACACATTAAAGATTCACTCAGGTCTCCTTAAAGTTTCTAAAATTTCCTCTGAAGAGATTCTGGAAGCATTTTCACATATTTTCTTCCCTGGTTATTCTCCAGTGGAGCGGCGTTAGCTTCCCAGCATTTGACACTGTTGACCATGATTTATTATTGAAGTGATAAATCACTGGGTCAAACTCTCTGGTCCAGTACTGGACCGGTTCAATTCTTACCTAACAAGCAGAAACTTCTTCATGTCAGTAGGTAAGTCCTTTGGACCTAAAGAGGAATGATCTACAGTCAGCACACAGCTTCAGTTATTACAGATCAGGCTGAAATCTGGGAAGTGATGGACTCAGACCTGAATCCTCAGAATGACATAAAGACAGTTACAAAGTCAGCCTTCTATCACCTGAAGAACATTTCCAGGATTAAAGGACTAATGTCTCAGCAGTTTCTAGAGAAACTCTTCCATACGTTTATCTTTAGTCGCATTGATTACTACAACAGTGTTTCACAGATCTGAGAAAAATACATAAATAAGTAAAAAAAAAAGTCCTCCAGCTGCAGCTGATCCAGAACGCTGCTGCTGGAGTTCTCACTAAAACCAGGAAGATAGAAGATAGTTCTACAGTCCTAAACTGGACCCTGGAGCTCAGAGAACAAACTTTAAAATATTTCTGTTAGTTTATAAATCATTGAATGGCTTAAAGATCTGCTGTTGCATCAACCTTCCAGAACCTCTCAGGTCTTCTGGTTCTGGTTCTGCTCTGTATAACCAGAATCAGAACCAAACATGGAGAAGCAGGATTCAGTTTCTATGCACTACAACTCTGGAAACTGCAAAACTGCTGAAACACTGAGTTCTTTTGAATCAGCACTAAATGTCTGCCTGTTTAAATTTGCCTTTGATTAATAATAACTGAAACATTTATCAATATATTTCATGTATATTTGCTTGATGAATTTGATGGCATTTGACAAAATGTAATGTTTATTGCTTGTTTCATCTTGGTAGCTACATTATGCTTTATATTGTAAAGTGTTTGATTTGCCTTGTTGCTATAGAAATAAACTTGACTTCCTGCCAAGCAGAACATGAAGACTTAATGAGATTGATCTGCTTTTCCTTTGTAGCAGAAAACTTCAGAGTTTTATCCCCCTGATACCGAACTGCGACAAGTCGGCCTTTCTTAATTTGCCTGACCTTTTCGTATTTTGAAAGCTGTTTTGGAATTTGTTCTGAGAGGAATATTGATGCTATGAAAACACGACGATGTAGAAACATAAGCTGACAAGATGAATCTGCCTTAATTAATGATGTAAATGGCAACACAACAGAAATGTCCAGCTTTCTGCTTTACATAAAGACATATTCCTGTATCAGTGGGAAAGTCTTTTTTGGGGGTTTTGCAGCTTTTTAAATAATTTTTTCTCCAGTTCTTTAGCAGACGTTGAACAATGATGGGGTGTCGTATTCAAGAAACATTTCAGGACCTGGATGAGAGCCAAATAGATCTTAAAACATCACAAGAATATCTGCCTACTTAAAAATAAATATAACAATTATTTACAGCTTAAGTTATAAAGCAAGTTATGTTTAAAAACTCTCATAAAGGTTTTGATTTTGAAAATAGTGAAAAAAATAAAACATGGATTTCAATGCTGCACAGGAAAAAAAAAATCACATTCAGCTAAATAGAAATGACTGATGCATTCTAATCCTCTCTTCCTCTGAATAACAACATAAACACGTTGGTCTGTTC
This sequence comes from Brachyrhaphis terrabensis, assembly GCA_903067065.1. Classification (NCBI taxonomy): domain Eukaryota; kingdom Metazoa; phylum Chordata; class Actinopteri; order Cyprinodontiformes; family Poeciliidae; genus Brachyrhaphis; species Brachyrhaphis terrabensis. The sequence goes on from CAEGAG010287109.1 coordinate 141,836, forward strand.
TGCTGGAAGTTCTGAAGCGGGTTCTGTCCTGGGACGCCGCATTCCTAAGGCTGAAACTCCACTGGACTTCTACCCTGCAGCAACCATAAGACTGATTATTCTTTCCTGGGGCGATCCTTGTGGTTTCTGTAACTGCACTTGGATAAACTTTAAAAATTTTCTCCTCCTTTAGATAAAGAAGATCTCCAATATTTCCTTCAGCTGCCATTTTCTCACAGTCAGGAGATTCAGTCTGTAACTCTGAAACGTGTTGGTATCCCAAACAGGAATATTAATCCTAGTACTATATTTAAACCAAAGCATTTAACCCTCATTAGTATAACATGATGAGCCCTCAAGTTTTTAAATCAACTCATTTGAACTTTGCATATTTTGCAGTACTGTCTGTGGGTTTAGATAGAATCAGAGGTGGGTAGTAACTAATCTCATTTACATGAGTAACTTTTTAAAAAAAACAACAGCATACTTTACTCTACCGCTCTATATTATTATGAAGTATTGCTACTTTTATTTAAGTAAAATAAGTGAGAGACTGACTGACTGCACTGAATGAAGAACAAACATATTTTAACCAAAAGTACATGGAAACAAAGACAAACTTACGGTTTCTGCTGAAGTGAGACCTCTTGTTTCTACACAAGCTTTGATGAATTAATGTTATTTTCCATCTGTAGGTCAAACAGATACAGAAAAAACTATATATTGTCACTGGAAGTACTTTCACACAAAAAGTATGTACTGTAAACATTAGTTTTTCAAGTTTTATATAAAAAAATATTTGGAAGTGTGTTTCTTCTGCTTTAACTAGTTACTAAGAAATCATTTTATTAGTCTTGTTTTCATTTTAGTCTTTAAAATACCAAACTTACTAATTTATTATCTGTCTGATGATATTGTTATAATATTAAGCCTAATCTTATGATCAGCTACTTCATACTTACTTGAGTAAATCTTGTACGGCTTCTTTTTAAGTTTACTTATAAGTACAAATATATTGACAGAGAGCTACTGTAGCACAATGTTTTGAGTATTGCCACCTCTGGTTAGTACTTGATCAATAAACAACAGAAAACATTTTAACAGATATCGACTCATCTAAAACCAGAATTTACTGTTTGCTTTATGTGGTTTAAGTTTCTGACCAGAATCTAACAAAATACTGAAACTACAAATGCCATCTAGTCTGCCGTACAGATGTTACAGGATTGTCTTCAGGATGTGAAAACAAGGTTAAGAGCAAATATTCTGAACTTAAATAAAGAAAAAACTGATTTTGTGTTTGGTGGTTCCTTTTGTCGTCCATTCAAGAAAAATCTGGGTGTGATTGTTGTTCCTATGTTTAAATTTGATACACATATTAGTGCTGTTATCAAAGCAGGACTTCTGCTAAGATAAAATCTCATCTTCTTCTGCCTGACTTTGAACCCATTATCCACGCATTCATTACATCAAGTTTAGATTATTGTAACTCTATATTTTGTATTGCAGAATGTACAAAACGCTGCAGCCCGTTTGCTGACGAAAACAAGCAGACATGAATCTATTACTGCGGTTTTGCACAACCTTCACGGGCTCCCTGCAGCTTTTAGGATAAAATTCAGGGTTTTATTGTTTTTCAGTGTTTAACTCTATGGGCCCTTCTTACTAAAGTGAGCTTTTGCAGCCCTACACCCACCCAGAGCCCTGAGGTCAACTGACCAGTTTTCATTATCTGCCCCTAAAGCCAGAGGGGACAGAGCCTCTGTGGGGCAGCTAGTCTGTGGCTCAGTCTCCCTCTGCTGTTAAACTTTCTCAGTCAGTTTAAGTCCAGACTGAAAACTCATCCATTCTTTTCCTTCAAGACCAGTTAAAAAGAAAAGGTACAAATCGCTGCAGCTAAATTTCAAAATTGGTGTTTTTTATTCATGCTATTAGCTTTTCGTATCTCTGACAATTTTATATTTGTCTTATTATTTTTACTAAACTTAATTTTATTTCTATTTTATCATTTATCTACCTGTGATGTTGTGTTTGTTGTGAAGCACTTTGGTCAATTCAAACTTTGACTTGACTACATGGAAGCAAATATAAGCTAACAAATCCAGGCAAAGCAACCAGATCCGGTTCTGCTCCACAGAACCCATCCAGACAGAACCAGCTGTAAAACCCAGTTACCTCCTGCTGTCTTCATGGTTGAACCTGCAGAGTTTCTTCCTCACAGCTGGAGCTTAAATTTCGTTTCTTTGCTCCGTTTTAGTTACAGGCTGACCACACAATCACACACCCGCTCAATCTGCTCCTGCTGCACCTGCTCTGTGGTCACCTGGGTGGGCGGGGCTTAAAGGCTGCGGAGGAAGTTTGCTTGAAGATCCGGAAGTCCTGTGGTTCATTTGGAGTAGAGCGCGGGAAAGAAATACATCAAGCTTCACCAAACCTTCAGTAAACAGCAGCAGCGGTGGCGTTTAGAAGAACAGCGCCACCTGGCGTCTCAAAACAAAAACCTGATGACACCGACCGACCTCTGATTTGTCAGGTTGGTTGTTTCCATTAGATTAATGATTTACATGTTTAAGAACTAAAAACCTTTAAACAATACTGTGCAAAAGTTTTAGACCAACCCATTTAAAAAAAAATATTATTTCTCTGATTTCCCTTCAACCATTAAAATGACTGAAACTTATACTTAAATAAATAATTCAATAGCTGTATATAGGTTATAATCCATTAGAATACAAAAAACTAATCTTTTAACTATAATCTAACATTGAACTAATCTCTATTTCTTTGTATAAATATTTTTAATATTTCATAACATTAGCTAAATTATCACATGTAGAAATAAATTATTTCATATGTTGAAAACATTGTTTATTCTCTAACAACATCATGATCCCATTTTGCACTACTGCTTTTGTATATGTATCTATTAAATACATATTTATTTGACTAATTGTTATTGAGTTCTGTCCAATTTCTCTATATTTGTCCTAAACCAAGGCTGGCTTTCTGAAATATTTTAAAGAAGTTTTTGTTTCCAATGTTTTCTGAGGTATTTTGAAGTCTTTGGGCATCTTTTAAACAAATGTGAGTCAGAAAAGTTTTACTTTTACTTTAAAGCCATGATTAATGCACACAGTTTCAGATTTTGAAATCAAGGGAAACAGACAAAGACAAATTAATGTAAGATCAAATGTACTTTATCTACTTTTCCTGATCTGGAAGCTGTAAATTATGTCTAATTTACTGTTTTCTGTCATATTTATAATTTACAAACGGTCCCTTTGTGTAGTTTGTTTTAGAAACATTTAGTATTAGATGGACAGAGCACCATAATACTGCGCTATGATAATACGTATCATAACGCAGTTTTGCAGACTGAGAACCCAGAAACAAACCTTAAAATCCCATCGACTGCAGCTTAACAAGCTCAAAGCTACGCAGGAACATGAGATACGGTTCCATGGAACTGAAAGCTTCCTGAATTCAGGTCAATGAAATGTATGAGGCTGGGGAAACGTAGAGAAAGCTCTAATAACAACAAGTGGGGGAAAATCCACTCTAGATTACTTTCACTTTATTTCAGTACATGTTACTCATACAAAATAATCTGTACAAAGGCTAAAATAGGTCAGAGTTTTGCATAGAAACAACAGCAATCTAAAACAACAAAAAACAAAAATGAGGGTGGAATGGCACAAAGCATGCATTCTCTCTTTTACTCTCTCTAACACACACACGCCGCGCACACACACACGCCGCACACACACACACATGCACACCCAGACACTTCTGATGACATTAGGTTAAAAAGGGGGGGATCTATGGAAAACATGCTGCTGCTCATTCCATCCTGTTAAAGTGTGAGACAATTTGCCAATAGTTTGGACTTTCATCACCTCCTTTTTGTTCTCTATAAAGACCCTCAGAGCTCAACCTGCCGACTGCCATTAGCTCTTCTTCAGGAGAACTCCAGGATTACCAGCTTTGAGGCAGGGATGCCTCTCTTTCATTAAACACTTCATGAGATCTGGACTGGCAAATTCCTCTCACTCTCACCACTCCATAAAACCTGAATCAGTATTTAAGTGTGGCCTATATAATTGACAGCAACATATAAATGACAATAAAGCAGAAGCAATGAGTCATTAAACATGAAAGGCAATGACTGTGCGCTATCTTGGGATTTAGTGACACACTTTCCTTTATTTAAAAAATAGTTGATTTGGAGAGAAAAGAGCAGGAAGTGCACCACCTCGGATAGAATAGCTTTGTGGCAGGAAGTCACAGGACGATGTTGGCAGGCATCAGACAATGCCGCCGAGCAGAGCACAACATCAAACACGCCGTTTCTGCAGTAGAGCATCATTTCCACCGCTGAAAGATTCAGCTTCAGCTCAGGAGATGGATTCAGAGCAGATTACACAAAATAATACGCCGAAAGGAGGTAAAAAAATTAAGTGATTCAAATAAAAAGAAACTGCTCCAAGTCCCTCAGTGCTACGCAAAACCCAGATCGCTGCGATGCATTTAGTCCTCAGCATCTCTGTGACTTACTGAGGGATGAGAAAGAATATTTTATGCTTTTTCTGAAATGAAAAAGAAATGTTTTTACTACAAGATCAAAATCCAGTCAAACAAGACACGAAAAGCTTACTGATAAAAACATAAATTTACATAAAATTTACACTGCAAGTGGAGGAAGAACAGCAAACAAGGACACATACAGTACAAGAAGATATGTCTAAGCAAGCATGAAAGCACATAGTTTGTTAGAAAACTGAGCTGTCAGTGTAAATATATTCATTTGTGTTGAAGCAAACACTGACTTGCATCAGTTGTAAAATGAGAATATATTTCTGTATATACACATGGGGCTGATATATTAGAGTTACATCCTCATTTATTTAAAGCTAGAAGTGGAATCTGCCAGTGGTGTGCCTGCAGTCATTAACTATATGACCAAAAGTATTCGCTCAGCCGTCCAAATCGTTGGATTCAGCTGCAACAGGAGCATCAAATCCAGCATTTGGGAAGGTAGACTGTTTCTAGAAACATTTGTGACAAAAATAAAATTCCATGGTAACTGTTAGTGGTAGCAAAGCAAAGTGGAGACAACTGTGTAAAATCAGAGCAAATTTCAATGCTCAATTATAATTTTGTAAATTTTTTTGCGTGGTCATTGATTCTACTAATTAAATGTGACCACAATCAGATTTCTGTATGAACGCTTTTTAACATCGAAGCGACTCACATGCACAGAAGAAGAACGTAGACGTGACACAGCAGCGCTCCGTTTAAGGCAGTAATAATGAACGCCGCCGTCTATGGACCCATTTTAATGTAACTGACACAAAATCATAAGATGAGGAAAAGGAAGAAGAAAGCCCACGACTGCAACTTCTGACCTGCTTCTGACCCGGTTCTATTTGGATGTAGAGTCAGACCAGGAGGGATGGGATTGGGATTTGTTACACTTCACTGACACACACACACACAATTCTTTCATAACTTCATAATTACAGTTCTCAGCCATTGTTTACGGCTTCTTCTGGTGCAGAACTACGACGCATGTTTCTCGTAAAAGTCTGATTAAATGCAACATGAAAATTCAGACCAACGATGTCAAAATCATTTTCAATTTGGCTAAGATAAAACTTAGCCAGTTGAGTCAAATAAAACCTATTAAACTGTTGAAACATGAATAAACAGCTGTCTCTGCATCAATAAGTAAAATGAAATAATATTGAACATCTTTTCACGTTGATGTAATTTGGCTATTTTAAAAAAGATAAAAACTGCTTTACTTTAACTGTTTTTCAGTTTGATAGAAGGTGTAGAAGATTTGAAAACAATCAGATACATATTCAATTTAGTTACACCTGTAGACGTGGAACACAACAGATTTTTTAGGGGGGTGAAACAATCAGAAGTGAGCCGTTCAGACTGCCATGAAAAAGTCAGGAGAATGTCCAACAATTTCCATGGCTGCAAACGGTGGGCTGCCATCATATACCAACTTTTATATAGTACTGTGTATCTCTCAGATGAAGGTAGACCAGAGAATACTGCTGGCAATATAGTGTATTTGCTAATTTTTCCCTCCATTCATTCTGAATCGATGTGCTTGTTCCAGTATTAAGACAAAAAAAGGCATTTTTGCACCTTGTAGAGAAGCAGAAGCGCTGCCAAGACTAATCCCTTGTGGAAAAAATGAATTAAAGGTGTCATCTGCGTACAATGAGAGTCAGTGGAGCGTCTGTCACAAACAGAAACAAAAAGCCAACAAAAACAGTAGAAAACAAACATTAAAACAGCAACAACATACAAAAATAACATCACAGGACAGCTTTTGTTAAAATGTCATTTGGCCCTACGTTCTAAAAACACACAGATGAACCCAAACTAAGCGACAGTGGCAGGGTTGAAGCAGAGTTCACACTCAGTCTCTGTATTCGGATGAGTCAGCGGCGAAGCGTTTCAGAGTCTGCAGGCTTTGAATCGCAACGTCACATCTGGAGAATTTTTATCCTCAACATTCTGCTTCCTTGTGTTTTCTATTTAACGTGAGTGCAGAGAAATATTCACCCAGATTTTTTGTGAGGTGTACAGTTCAGCCTGTAACTGCGACAGTAACACTGATTCCTCCCGTAGCCCCCCTCAGTGCAGAACGTTTCCATCTGCTGCTGCTTTCCACAGAGCTGAGCTGCTTCTCTGCAGCATCTCAATGTGAAGCCAGGCGTCTGTAGAGCGGGGCGGTAAATAAGGGGGAAAACAGTCGTGTGGAGTTTGTGGAGGCAGCCAAGCTGTGGGGGCTAAGAGGGGGAGCAACCAGTCGTGCGTGCACTGTACAACAGCAGCTGTCATGTTAACCCCATGGACACAACGAGAACAGAGGCAGAATATCTCGGGCTGCATACAGCGCTCTAAATCTGCAGAACAAACCGGGACCCCAGCTGCCCTCTGGCCAGAAGATCAATTAAAACACATCAATTTCTATGTAATGTTGCACAAATCTAGAGTTCTACAGAAGAGAAATACGACCACTGAAAAAATTTTATTTTGAATTTTTTCTCAGAATTTTGACTTTAATTTCAGAATTCTCAGAGATTAATATCAAAATTCTGGAAAATAATGGAAAGAATAAAGTCATAATGCAGAGATTAAAATTGGTGTTATTTTTTTCCCCCTCTTCTGTAGAGTTCAAGCTTCAAGTGACGCAAAATGCAAAAATTTGGACTAAATTTGAATTATAGTGACTTTAACACTTTGTGTAGCAGAAAAGTCCTTTTGGACAGGTGGAAATCAGGCTTGTGAGGGAGATTAGAAATGTCATTTATTCAGTGGGATGCACTTCAGGCATCCAGTGCCTTTATGCGCTGTGTGCTGCGGCTTTAGCTGAGTAATTGCAGTGAATTAAATGGAAACAGAAACGCCACCAATCAGGCGACAGCGCTGTCTCTGCCTAGCTAGTTTATACTGCGAACAATACCACTGGGTAGCTTTCTAAACAAACAAAGCCACTAACTATAATCATAGACACAATGATGTGTCACAAAAAAAAAAAAAAAGGGGCAGCAGCAGAAAACCACAAAGAGAAGGAGTGAGCCTGAAAAATCAACGGACATTTCTTCTGTTTTATTTTAGTTTTGCAGAACTTTTCCAGTTACTGCGTATATATTGGCCAGGTGACGTATGTAATCAACTGAATTTGAATTTTTCATGAGTCTTTGTCTCTCCAGGTAATTAATTTTAAGCGGAATAAAGTAATCTGTGTCCCTTCTGGATTTTTCAAATCATGTAATTTGATTCAAATAGTCTTTAATCGCTAAAAAATTCATTAGAATAATTTTTTTTAAATAAAACTAATTACTGAGTATTAGTTGCTGTGTGAAAAAATATATTGCATATAATATTTTAATGACATTCTTTAAGAAAACACAACCTAAAGGGATGCCAGGGTTAAAAGGACATATGTTCTTTTTTCACTTCTTATTGCTCATATCTGATCATTTGTGCTTAATCTGCAGTCAGATCTGCTCCAGTTTGCACCTAATCAACCGTCTCTGATTAAAGCTGACCCGTTTCACTTTGTGCGGACGTGCTGCAGCGTAGCATCGTTCTCTGTAGACGGAGCATCCTTGCTGTAAATAAAGCCATAAATCTCTCAGGTCTTTTCTTTCTGTAACTTGTCTCTTAATTTGCTGTTTCTTTTTCATCGTTGTAGATGTCAAAACAATTTACCCCGGAGACGTCACAAAAACTGAATAACCTAAGCCTGACAGGCGCAGCTAAACCGATCCCCATCCAATAAAGGTAGCTCTTCACACCTCTTTATACCTTCTGAGATAAACTGGGGGGCATTCTCTTCAAGCCACCAGTAGATGAAGAGTATTTTTGGTCTGCAGGAGGCAGACTGATGCCCAGGCTTCCTGTGGTGCATCAGTGCGTAAACAGACGTGTCCTACAGGGTTTGTGTTGCTATATCTATCAGCCTTGGCTTTGATCCCAACCCCTCTCCCCCACCAATTCCTCTTTAGGCTGCATAAAAAGTAAGCTTACATGAAATATGTGAAGTTGCAAACCAGAGGTGTGACTGAGTAATGAGCAGGAATGTCAAACTCACTGCTTCCTGAAATGTGGGAAGAGAATCGGGGTGTAAACAGAAAAAAATGGAGGCAGGGTGGAGTTGAGGGTGACTGAATGGATGAGAGCTGGAGGAGAAAGCTGCTAGCCTCCTCCTGCCAGCACAATTGATGGCTGCAGCAGTGAGAAAACATGTCTGCCGTTAGCCTTTCCTCTCTGATTCTAGGTTTTACCTCCTCTGAGTGATCAAACAGACAGAGATAAACACACAAACACTTTGTCTAAAAAAAAGAGAAAGACTTTATCACCCGGATCCCTTCGTGGAGCGCTAACAAACAGCTTAACACTGTGAATAGTTGCCTCACAGGGGAATTTGAACACAGCAATGCATGTTCAAGGACCGATCTATGAATTAAAGTTTATTACCCAGCGGATTTTGCAGAATTCGATGGCAAATAAATCCACTGATAATTCCTCACGCTCACATGATGTTCTTCCAACACTTTCCCTTTTCCCTAATCTCTACAGCGCAGTAAAAAAAATAATAATCATGGATTACAACAAAAACCACGCAGACATGTCTGTGCCCTTCATGTCAAACCCGAGCCGACACGCAGCACATCTACCAGGTCGCCACACTGAACTGCTCACCACTCAACATTCTGCAGGAGCGCTGAGCGTTTGAATAAAAAACAAATCTGAGAAGTTTAAAACTAAAGTTTCAGAGACACATAAGTCAGTGAAGTAAAAAACTAGCATGCTGTATTGGGTCTTTATCCATTTACAAGGGAAAACGGGGAGCATTGCGCTGATAAACATGAAAAAACCTCCAGAAAGCAGAAAAGTTTCAGTTTCTATTTCATGGGTTTTCGTCACCTTGGAGATGCTGTATGGGCTCTAGTTCAGTCTTCATTGTCTCAAAATCCAACTTTCCTTCCAGCCAATTGTTAGTCCAAGAAAAATGATCAAGAAGATGAGAAAAAACAAAGTATATTTCATTCAGAACCAATGTTATTCTCTTGCTTGCCAAAAGTAGGTGTCCCTTCAGTTCCAGTTGTGTTACTCTTTGGCAAAATGAATGAGAGGAGGAGAGAGCAGGAAAGGTGCAGGAACACAGCTGGAATCTGTACAGGCCAGGAAGGAGCGCAGGATGCTTTACACAAGTGGTGAAGTGAGACGGAAAGCATGAATGTTGGAATCAGAGTCTCTTCCCAGCAGGCAGTGGGGCTCCTCCGCCAGGTTAGGCATCGTACTTCTTCCCTGTTCTGTGGATGTGATGGAAGAGCGTCATGGAGAACGCCATGCCCAACAGCTGCACAGAAAACAAGAGGGAAACAGAAATAAGTCACTTCCTGTGGGTTTCATAGATGAAAACAGATTTTTACCTACACTGATACAAATACACAAATGTTTTTCATAATGGCTGACGTTTTTTCAGACAGTGGTGGGAACACTAGAGGATCTAATTTTTCGGTTAGCACGTTTGCTAACATTGAAAATGTTTCACGCATTTAGCTTCCCCTAAATTAATCTAAGACGCTAATTTATTTGTCCTTCTAAACTTACATTTGAATAAAGTTCAACATCTGTGTTGAAGGTTTGGTTACCAACTATTAGTAGATAGACATTTAGATTCACGCTCTTATTTTGAAGGGAGTGAAGACTGTTTCCTGTCCTCACCTCACTTTCTTCTTTACCCCAATAATTTTAATTTAAACAATAAACAAACAAACAAAATAAAACACAGAAAGTAGAGAACACAATTTAAATATAAATATAATAACCTCCAAATGTCTGCTTCATCTTTGGGTCCAAATCACAAATAACTGAAGCTTCATCTATTTAAATCACTAAATGCAAGAATAAACATCATAGGAATGAAACACGAGTATTTAATACAGAAATATTACATGAAGAAGACTGTCCAGATGGTCACTGATACGTTTCACAATGAAAATAAGAAACCAAAGCTCATCGCTAAAGAAGCTGGCTGTTTTCAGAGTAATGTGTCTAAGGACATTCATGGAAAGTTGAGTGGAAGGAAAAACTGTGATAGGAAACACATTATATCAGTCACTACTAAAGCAACCTGGACTTCCTGAA